>JAJOOO010005120.1:0-53953 GCA_029582685.1 Solanum piurae
ATTTATCTCAGTTATAGTATATGGGTATTCCCCATCTTTTCATTTTAAATTATGATTTAGCTTCCGCATCAGTTTATTATCTTTAGTATGCTCATGATCATGCCAGCAGGGTTAGCTTGGGATCACTTATGGTCCTAGGTCCCGTGTCCGGGTAGTCTCGGGGCGTGACAATAAGTGAAGCGTAATAGTCTTCTTTTCATGTAAAGTTTAGTTTGACTGTTTTTCTTCAAGAATTTCTCCTCCAGTGAATTCCATAATTTATTTGCAGATGTTTCCTTTGTGTATGGATATTTTTGTTCTCTTGCAAGGTAAGATCGAATGGTACCACAAGATAATCTTCCAATCTTCTTCTCCTACACTGTCTGGTTTCTTTTCTTCTATGGCAATATCTAGCCCTTGTTGAAAAAGGACATCAAGGACCTCGCCATGCCACATTCCGAAATGTCCTAACCGTAAAAAATTTCAACTGCAAATTTTGCATTTGACATAATTCTTGTCATAAGTGAGGATGCCAATGATCACGTATTATTGACATTTGAAGTGGACTCATCAGTTTTCTTGTCTCCCATTTTACTATAAATACTATTTACTAGCTAACAATACAAGGACCAAAGTAAAAAAAATTCTAATGTGGAAGTTCAGATTGTGATGCAACCACAGAGCATACTCAGATATTACCTTGGCTCTGATACCAATTGTTATGGAATCCAAATATATAGAGTGATAAAATCACAACTGCTATATTTAAAGGTAGCTAATAAATAGTAAATGAGTCAACAATAAAAAGAACATCAGAAATTTACGAGGTTTGGCAAAATTTTGTTTTCTTTTGCCTACTCCCCAGACACAACCAACAAATATTTATTTCACTATAAAAGAGTACAAGTGAAATACTACAAGAGAGAAAGAAGAAAAAATGCTTTTGAAGATGAGAAGACAAGTGAGATGTATGTTACAAATGAATTAGGAGCTACCTATTTATAGAAGTGAATTCTTCCTATTGATGCCATCCATGACATCACAATATGTCAAAATGTCAAGATTTACCTTGTGAAACCATTTATGATTTACCTAAATTTCACCTACAAAGTTGCTATCTTGACTTTTGTACCAATGAAAAATTATCTTCCTAACTACCAAATCTTCACATTAATTTATCTTGCGTCTTTTCAAATTTAACAAAAAGGTCTTACCTTCTCAATTATTTGTTAATGGAGCAGGAAAATGGATGGACTGAAATGTGATGGAATTTCAAAGAAGTACCTTAAGGGTGCGTATCAACTATACTTTGAGTTTGTGAACAAGGTTGTACTATCTCGGACAGAGAAACGAACTATTGTTGTTGTTGTTGATTTGTTTCTAATGGAGGCACTCAAAAAGTATGATTCAATTAATCTTCCGAGAATTATGCTGGAGCACATGGGGAAGGTTATGTTTGTTAAGGATGGGTGTCATGGGTTGGCTTATGGTTATGTGCTAAATCATATCTTTGCACATTTCAAGGTGCCTCTTGGCAAAGGGGTAGTTGGGATGATCAAGCAATCTATCTCCCCAACCACTGTCATATGATGTGAGTGCATTAAAGGCCGAATAGGCACTAAGTCCAAGTCTCATGTATCGGAGCTTCTCGAGCAACATGAAATGCTTAAAAAGGACCTAGAAGACTTGACTAGAGCCCTGACCAAAAAGGATTTGGAAATAGCAAGGATTAAGGCCTTGCTTCAACAAGAGAAATCTTAGGGACCTATTCTCAGTGAGGATACGCAGAATGAGAAGGCAAACGAATGCAACATTGCTCTTTTTGAAT
Organism: Solanum piurae; assembly: GCA_029582685.1. Classification (NCBI taxonomy): domain Eukaryota; kingdom Viridiplantae; phylum Streptophyta; class Magnoliopsida; order Solanales; family Solanaceae; genus Solanum; species Solanum piurae. Next base: position 1,808 of record JAJOOO010005120.1, read on the forward strand.
GAGAAATTGGCTGAGAAAGTGAAGACCCTCACCAAGCAGCTACTTCAATCCCATCCAATGAAAACTCTTGTATGACTATGTTCATGTGATCCCTTACTCCACAACTCACTCCTTCCTAAAGTCCTTCCTTCCAAATTTTTTAATCAACGTCTCTCAATTCTAATGGCAAATGCTCGTTCTCTGGTGTATTTATTTTTGCAATACTGATGATGTTACCTCTATCTAATATACTATATATTTGATCTCTTCTCTGTGCTTATTTACTCATGTCAAGTGTTGCCTCAGTGGCCATGGATTTATTTATGTTTACTGCTCGATCATACTTTTTATGATATCAAAAGGGGGAAGAAATGTGTTAATTGAGGTTAATTAGGTTCTATGCATGGTACTTCAATATGGAGAATTGCTTGAATTCAAAGCTTGCTAGTGATAGGGGGAACACATTGACAGGGGGAACAAAGTGGATATAGTTTGTCATCATCAAAAGGGGAAAAATGTTACTTTCTACTTTTGATGATTTAACAAACTATGAGACCTAGTAGAGGACCTGGTCCCATGAGTAACGACTGTCCTGGGCCGAATGGGGAACAAATGTAAAAGCTCCCAACACTGCCTGTAAAAGCTCCCAACATTGCCATTGTGGTGAGCACGGAAAAAGAGGGCAAAGTTCTTTGCCAATGGTATGGCACTAGGTTGTTTTGTCTGTACCATATTATATATACTTTGACAAGAAACAACCTAGTTTTTGTTGTTCATCTTGTATTCCTAAGATACTTATAACAAAAACTTTGAAGAACTTGATAAGAAACAACAAAGTTAAAGAACATTTTCAAAACTAGAAAATTAAAACTAGTAAAAAAAATAGAATTAGAAACATATTAGAAATAATATATGAAATATTTTTCTTAAAGAAGAAAATCGAGCCCACTGAATGCACAATGTCCCCTTAAGGAAATTATTCCCCTCAAGTACTCGAGGTTAATGGAATATATCCTCTCAGGATATAACGATCTTACTCACCGGTGTATCGATACCTAAAACTACGATGTCAGCGAACCACTTAACGGAAGTAAAGTACACTTAGAATACTAGATTTAGTAGTAGTAGAAGAAGTCCAGAAAAATTAGTTCAACTAAAATGAGAGAAAATCCCTCAATTTATAGAAAACAAAGGGTAGTGTGAAAAGGTTCTTATTGTGCCTTACCTAAAAGGTTACAAACCTTTGGAAAAGTTACAATCTTTAGGAAAGGTCACAACCTTTCATAAATGTCACAACTTTTCATAAAAGTCGCAACTTTACATAAAAGTCAAAATTCTTCATAAAACTCGCAACTCTTCATTTTGCCATTCACACCTTTTAAAACCAAATAATCCCCCGTATGAATGGGGAATGACTCCAAGACAAAGAAACTGACAAGTTTGTGTACTTTACAAGCAAGAATTAATTGCATCTGGATAAGTAGGTTTCCCATTGGACTTTCCATAGTGAACATATGTCGGATATACTCGGTCAATCTGTAGATGCAATATCTTTAAACCGTCGAGATTTGTTGTATACCTAGACAACCATATGTCACACAATTAACCCTTTACCGTTTATGGTTCTTACGGTTGTGTTTCAGCCATGAACACCTCCTGGTTTCATGAGTGTATAGAGAGATTGGCTTTTGACAATCATCCTTTTTGAAGCGGCTTACACTTCACACTCACATAGGTGATTTCTAAACGTGTTATCGCGTAGATACACTATTTGGTCAAATCTGCCAAACTTAGCAAATCATTAAAAACTTTAAGCTTTATTAACTCATTAACAAGCCTTAATGTTGTATCCTTGTTCCTGAGCATTGTCTTCATCATGGGAATATTGAGTTGGTTGACAATGTTGAACCGTCAGTCACAACTATATTTTTCTACTTGAATCTAGCTCTTGGGATCTCCAGTCTGCTAGATAGAGTTACCGACATGATGACTTGTCCTAAGCCGTAAACCCATTCCCTAGATGATCTTTCAACTTTCTCTATAGTTAGGCTTTTTGTAAGTGGATCTGACACACTATCCTTTGACTTTACATAGTCAATTGTGATAATTCCACTAGAGAGTAGTTTTCTAACGGTATCATGTCTATGTCTTATATGACGAGACTTTTCGTTATACATCATGCTCCATGCCCTACCTATTGCATCTTGACTATCAAAGTGTATGCATACTGATGCCAAAGGTTTGGTCCAAAAAGAATATCTATCAAGAAATTCTGGAGTCTTTCAACTTGTTCACCGGCCTTATCTAGAGCACCTAGCTCAGAGATCATTGTACATCAAGCGATACATGTCTTTTTGGAAGATTTCCAAGAGACTGCTCCTCCACCAAGATTAAATACATATCCACTCGTGGATTTTACTTCATTTGATCCCGGTGATCCAATTTGCATCACTATATCCTTTCAATACTATAGGATATTTGTATAATGCAAGACATAGTTTTGAGTATGTTTTAAATACCCCAAAACTCTTTTTATTATCATCCAATGAGTTTGATTAGGATTATTCATGAACTGACTCAATTTATTAATAGCACATGCTACATCTGATCGCGTACACTTTCTGATAAACATCATACTTTCTAATACTCTAGCATAATCCAATTGTGAGTCACTTTCACTTTTATTCTTTTGAAGAGCAAAGCTCACATTATTGGAGTCTTGACAATATTAAAATCCAAATATTTGAACTAGTCAAGTACCTTTTCAATGTAATGAGACCGTGACAATGCTAAACATCTTGGAGTTCTAAGGATTCTTATACTTAAGTTCACATCAGCAACTCCACGATCTTTCATATCAAAGTTACTTTCTAACATATGTTTAGTAGCATTTATGTCATTAGTGTCTCTATTGATGATCAACATATCACCAATATACAAACAAACAATGACCTTGTGATTTTAATGTAAACACATTTATCACTTCCATCATTCTTAAATCCATTTACCAACATAGTTTTGTCAAATTTCGTATGTCATTGTTTGGGTGCTTGTTTTAGTCCATAAAGTGACTTAACAAGTGTAACATCCGGCTATTTGAAATAACGATGAAGAGGCTTAGAATTGGAATTAGTCATTTTGGAAAGAATTTAAAATCTGGAAATTTGGTTAAGTGTGGAAAAAAGTGAGTTTTTGGCCAACTTTGAGCAGCCATAACTCCTAGATCAGGATGAGTTAGGCGTAGTTCCAGTTATTTTTATGAAGCTCGTGCAATGATATTTTCAACGCCGTCGAGTTTTCTCGATTCCGAGTTCGTATGAGTGAGTTATGCCCTTTGAAAGTTGGGCAGTTGGCAGGGAAATCCGTCCGAAAATTTTAAGGGCATTTCGGTCTTTTCACTAACCAATTCTTTTGGTTATATATGTTGTGTTAGACTGATTTTTACATCAGTTTTGTCCCATTTTAAAGAATGAAAGTGAGTACTAGGGTTGAGAGAGAAGAGGAGAAGAAAAAGAGAAGAAGAAGGAGCTAAGTTCGTAGAGATCGTCGTGGATATCGTCGGGGGTGATCCCTACTAGGTATGTGAGTTCATAGTGTTGGGTTGATTCTTTCCCCCACACACCAAACTCAATTTATTATTGAGAAAAGCTTGATTGTGTTGATTGAGGTTGTTGGTTGTGTTGTTGATGTTGTTTGTGTTGTTGAGGTCCCTTGTTGATTTGGGACATGTTTCCGGTTGTGTTGTTGAGTTGAAATCTATTGAATGTTGAGGGGTTTATGATTCTAAGTGTTTGGGGCTAGAAACCTTGAAGTTTAGAAGGTTTAGAGTTGGAGAAAAGAGGGAGAAAAGTCGGATTTCTGGGGAAGGGGCTGGCGCGTCGCGCCTGCTAGCGCCCCCCAATAGGGACTCTGAAGTCCAGCCTTTGGGGCGGCGCGCCTAGCAGAGCACCAGCATGCCCCTTCTGAACTTTGAGGGCTGGTGCTCCGCGCCTTGCAGAGCGCCAAGGACGCCAAGTTTCCCCTTTCTTTTCATACTTTCTCATGCATGTTCCATGGTATTGTACCTATGTTTCATAGTTGTTTCCAACACTCCAAAGTACGTCTAAACGTCAAGAACTCGTCCATAAGCATGTGGACTTATACCTTGAATCCATAATTCAACTCAAGGCGAGTTAGATTCAAAGTCAAGTGAAGTTAAGAAGTAAGTCAAGCAAGTTTTCAAAGTTGTTCTAGAGTCTTTATTGAACGTTTTAACTTCATTTTAAGACTCCAGTTTCTAGTCCAGTAAAGGGCATAGAGTTTCAAGTTTCAAGAAGAGTTTAGAGTTTCAAGTTGAGTAAACAGTATCGAGTTTCAAGTCAAGTAAAGGGTATAGAGTTTCAAGCTAAGTGAAGAGTCTCAAGTTTCAAGTTAAGTCAAGAGTTTTAAGTTGAGTTCATTTCTCAAAAGTTATTAGGGAACTAAGTATTTCCAAAGAAGTTTATAAATGTTTTTACATTTAAGATGATCGAAAACTGAGATTTTCGAAGAGCCTTCGGGCAAGTTTTCAGAAAAGAGAAATAGCTTCAAAATGAAGCAAGAGAGGAAACTAAGATTTCCAAAAGAGTTTTGAGCAGTTTGAGTACTATCTCTTTTAAGAAAAAGATGAGTTTTGCGAAAGAGTTTCTAAAACATGATTAGTATGACAAATCGAGTATGTCATCAATGTTTAAACAGTATGGTCTCTAGATATACCATCAATGTTTAAGCAGTATGAATATCTCGAGTCATCAATGATCATATTAAAATATGGTTTTGAGATGTTCTTTTTAGAAAGAGTTTTCAAGAGACTTTGGGCTAAGTTTTGAGTAATTATCTCAAATTTAAGAAAGATGTGTTTAAAACACTTATAAACTAAAGTATTTTCGGGACTAGTCTTGAGCACCGAGTTGGGGACACGAGTTCATATTAACTCAACTCTCCATAAGAACCATGTAGCCAAACATGGGAGTTAACGGGTCATACTTTTTAGATGATCACGAAAGTTAAGCTAGTGGATCCATTAAGCAAAAGTTAAATAAGGTCCTATATCACGGCAAGGTATAGGATGGTCCTCGGGCAACGTGAGGTAAAACGTTATATCATCACTAGGTCTCATAGTGGTGGTTATCGGTTAGAGAAACTCCCATAGTAGAAAATTACATTATTCCTCGAGGGGTTCTGCTTAGTATAGATGGGGGTAGGAGACTTCATTCATGCATTGCACAAGTAGACTTTGAGAGGAAGCGTGATATTTTTAAGATATTATAAATATGGTTTTTACGTCATGTTTTAATAGTTTTATAAGCTTTATATATTGCATGTGTCTTATTGCTTTATATATTGAGTTCAGTTATTCATGAGTTGAACAGAGTCAAGGTACTCTCTTGTATTCCTTTCAAGCTTAAGTTGTTGTTTAGCGGTCCAGCTCGCATACTCGTACATTCCATGTACTGATGCCAGTTGGCCTGCATCTTTTTATGATGCAGATGCAGGTACCCAGGATCAGCATCCAGCACGCCGTTGATCCAATTGAGCACTCCAGAGTCAGTGGTGAGCTTCTTTGCTTTCCGGAGGACTCGTTTATTTTGTTCTCTTAGGTTTGTTTTATTAGGATGTTGTGGGGTCTGTCCCAACATCCATCCCAGTATTTTAGACGCTTCATAGACAGTCAGTCAGTTAGTTTTGAGTCTCTCATCTGTGTATAAATATAAATATTCTATTTTGAGACTCGAGTTGCCTTTTTGGCCAGATTTTATCAGTTGGGGTTGTTTTAAAACCTTGCATTGCATTGAGTTATGCTGTTGAGTTAGGTTTCCACTGAGTTAAGAAAACCAGACCAAGGATTCGCTTGGGGGCCAGCAATGGTCTTCGAGTGCCGGCCACGTCCAGGGTGTAGGCTTGGGGCGTGACAACAAGTTTGCACACTTTCTTTTATTTACCAGAAACGACAAAACTCTCGGGTTGTTCCATGTAAATTTCTTTCTCCAATTCTCTATTTATGAAAATTGTTTTTACATTCATTTGATGAATTTGGAGGTCATATACCGCAGCTAATGCAATTAACATCCGAATGAATGTAATTCTAGTTACTGGCGAGTATGTGTCGACAAAATCAAAGCCTTATTTTTGTCTACAACCTTTGATAAAAAGTATTGCTTTGTATTTTTCAATAGTTCCATTGACTTTCATTTTCCTTCTGAAGATTCACTTTGAACCCAAAGGTTTATTTTCTGGAAGAAAATCAATTAACTTCCAATATGGTCGCTCAAGATTGAATCAATCTCACTATTGACACCATCTTTCTAAAAGAATGAGTCTACAGAAGACACAAGAAATGTTACAAAATCATATTCAAAGGAAGTAGATGTCCTTTGACATTTACTACGCCTCTGGATCTCTTTATTAAGTACATTCTCTTTTTTTCTTTCCAAGGTCTTTTGGACCCTTCACTAGACTACTCAAGTCTAATTTTACAGTCCACAATCGTAGGTCCTATTTTAATTCTTTTAGGAATAGGAACTTGAACTTTGGCTAGACACCCCCACACTTTGAAATATTTCAAGTTGGATTTCCTTCCTTTCCATTTCTCATATGGAATAGATTGTGTCATGAACAAACAAAACTTTTTATTGCTTTCTTTCTGAAAAGACAACTTTTTGTTGTTCCTTTTTGTTGTAAGGATAGCTTCTCCACACAAGTTTTGTGGTAAACTTGAACTTATAAGTAATGTAGCCATCATTTCCTCCAAAATCTTATTATTATTTTTTAATTCTAAAATTCCATTAGATTGAGGTTAATAGGGCAGTAGTTTGATGGATAAATCCACTTTCCAAACATATTTCTGCAAAAGGATATTTATATTCTCCATCCCTATCACTTCTTATCTTTTTTCCAACTGATTTTCAACTTCAATATTATATTGTCTAGACATTTCTATTGCTTCATCCTTACCATTCAACCAATAGACATAGTCATTTCTAATGCAATTGTCAATGAAAGTTATGAGATACATTTTCCCATCACGAGATGGTGTTGACTTCATATCACAAATGTCAGTGTAAATCAACTCTAAGGGATTAGAATTCCTTTCAACAGATTTATAAGAATGCTTAGCATATTTAGATTCCACACAAACTTGACATTTTTATTTATTGCACTCAAAGTTAGACAAAACTTCTAAGTTGATCAGTTTTCCTTACAAGGTTTTGTAATTGACATGCACCAAGTGTTCATGTCACAAACAGTTTGACTCAAGCAAGTCAGAACAAATAAAAATATTGAGTTTGAAAAGCTCTCCGCGAGGTAGCTTTTTCTCACAAATATTTTGTTTCTCGTTCTTACAATTTTGTGTGATACAAACACTGTTTAGGGTCATCACCTTGTCAAATGTCCTTTTCGGAAGGACTTTTTCATAACTTTCAGTTTGGTTGTTATAGAACTACCCATGAACAAAGTTTCATTGGATCCAATAAAGACAATATAGTCCAAATGCTTCTTTTACAAAATATGACAAATGATTCATGTCTATACAAATAGTTATATTTAATAGACATATCTTTTCATGAAAAATCACAATATTTTAAGTGACACTTTTTTCATAAAAGAACTCAATCATTTTGAACAAGTATACATATAATTTGGTAGTTTCATACTAGTCATACCATATACTAGTAAACGAGAAACTCAACGACCACAATATCAAATATACTCCGAGAATTTTGTGGGTCTAACATAATACAAAACTATCATCGAATTTCATATCTTGTGCTCCAAATTTAAATTAGACACAAGTCTAATTTTATCTGTCATAAGCAAAGAATCCCCCACATTTTAAATATGATCTCAAAAATATTTTTCAAGTATTTGAAAATAGTTTTTCCACATATTTTTTTTTCATGCTATCAAAGTGTCATTGGCAATATGAAACAACTTTTTAAAATATTATTCTACAAAAGAATTATAGTGCTTCAATTCCATTTGACAATTTTTACACAATGTCAAAGTTCATTCCATAGAGGCACAAAATCACAAACTCTTTTTCACTGGTATTTTTCCTCTATCACAAATAGACATACCACTTAGTATTTAAAATACTAATAATAAAGACTATTTATTTTGTACAATTTGTTCCTATATAACAATGAAGTTTATAGAACATCAAAAGTACAACATTGACTTATTATGTGAAATTTTCATATTCTTCAAACCAACTACATAGTCTAATTTATCCAGAGTAGAAAACTACAAAAAAAATTAGTCTACAAAAATCAGACACAATCAAATTTCACATGGAGTACAAAACTACAAAAGTTTTTTTTCAGTCTCCAAACATAATTGAACATATTCATAGATTACCACATAGATATGCTTTTCTTTTCCAATAGACTTCCAACAATAACATTTTGACATACTATTTTATCAAACAAAAATGTGCATCTCGCATTCTGCAAACTAAAGAATTTTAAAGGCAACACTTTTTGCCAAAGAAAATTCATTCAAAAACCCATACAATTTGCAGATCTTTTTCCAAAGACATACATGATAAGTATCAAACCTGATAACTTTTAGAAATTATTTTCCTCCTTAGATAAATAATAAGAAGGTTACCTGGTGTAATATTTAATCAAAATACCACCAATTATTCTAGTACATTCTCATTTCGACCTTGCTAAATAAAGCATCGAATTCTGGAGAAGTAATGCATTAATCTTCTACTTCCATGATCTGTTTCTCTCAATCAGTAGAATACAAGAAATACCAACAGTATAATAATTTCCTTAAGATTGTTGTTCATCTTGTATTCCTAAGATACTTAGAACAAAACTTTGAAGAACTTGGTAAGAAACAACAAAGTTTAAAGAGTATTTTCAAACTAGAAAATTAAAACTAGTAGAGAAATTTGAATCAGAAACAGATTAAAAACAATATAAAAATATTTTTCTCAAAGAAAGAAAATCGAGCCACTGAATGCACAGTGTCCCCTTAAGGAAATTATTCCCCTCAAGTACCCGAGGTTAATGGAATATATCCTCCCAGGATAGAATGATCTTACTCACCGGTGTATCGATACCTAAAACCACAGTGTCAGCGAACCACTCAACGACAGTAAAGTACACTTAAAATACTAGATTTAGTAGTAATAGAAGAAGTCCAGAAAAATTCGTTCAACTAAAATGAGAGGAAATCCCTCAATTTATAGAAAACAAAGGGTAGTGTGAAAAAGTTTTTATTGTGTCTTACCGGAAAGGTCAGAAACCTTTGGAAAAGTCACAATCTTTCAAAAAGGTCACAACCTTTCGGAAAGGTTACAACCTTTCATAAAAGTCACAACTTTTCATAAAAGTCACAACTTTTCATAAAAGTCACAACTTTTCATAAAAGTAACAACTTTTTATAAAAGTTGCAACTTTTCATAAAAGTCACAACTCTTCATAAGGGCGGAACTTTTATTTTCCATTCACACCTTTTAAAACCCAACAATTAGAAGCAAGTGATAGTTTCTATTCTACATAAATATTGATCCCTTATTATTTTATTTTTAAAATATTCAATCTCAAGCCACTAAACTAAATTAACCTATTTAAAAAAAAACATTACGCTTGTTTCTCAACATGAGAGAGGAAAAGAGAGTTACATGTGAGTGAATATCACCGGGTTAATATCATCTATCTTAACTCGTCTAAATGTTGTAAAATATGTCATTTTTAATTATTTCTATTCGATTATGTGTAGTTTTGTTCCTCTCTTGTAAGCTTTTTAAAATATTAATGTGTTTATTAGGGTTTAGGGTTTAACTTTTTATAGGATTTCTATGTTATTTTTCCACTAAAAATTTCATTGCTTGTTAAATATAAGTTGTTTTCTTTTAAGTGTTAGGATTTGCTATCAACTGCTAGCTTTATGTCACGACCCAAACCGTCGTAAGTGGCACCCACACTAACCCTCCAGTGGGAGAACCATTAATACTAATTAGCTAACCAAAGAACTACACAACTTAATCAAACTAAGGCATTTAAAGTAACGGAAGCAGGTTTAATGCTAAGGAAAGAAATAGGGAGTTCCCATAAACTCCAAACAAAAGTCTAACAACCAAAAAAATGCGGAATAAATATCTAGAACCTGAAAGTCAATGTATTAAAACTCTAACAAGAACCATAAGTCTAAACAAGAAGGGGTACAACCCCATACTAAACATAAGAAATCTTAATGCACTAGTCTAAGTCCGAAACGGGGACATAAACGAAGAAAACTCATGGCAGCCCGGAAGAACTGGCTCACACTTGAATTCGAACAATTACTAATTTTCTAAATGAGGTCTATCAATAGCCGTTTGAAGATGCCATGTGCTCAACAAAGAAAGAGCAAGTGCAGTATCAGTACACAACCACAGTGTACTGGTAGGATCACGCGACTATCCCACTAAGTGCAACATACATAAGCCATTACAACATAATGATAACATGCATACACTGAACATATACAATATCAATATCATTTACAAACAACGAACAATTTCACATTTCTCAAAATACACAATTTTGTCAAGTCAATGGTCCTCTCATGGAACCCAAACCCAAATTGTTAGCGTACCGGTACGTGGTACCCGATCCAATGTTTATGCCGGAACGTGGAAACTGATCCCATGTTTATGCCAGAATGTGGTAACCGATCCTAGTTAGTGTGTCGGAACGCAACACCCAATCCATTCAAGAAAGCCACAATCACAATCACAAGTATATTCTCAAAATCATACAATCAAGTGATGATTCATGGCATTCATCATTCATCTATCCTCATTTACAACCAGTGTGATCAATAATGCAACATTGGCATACATACACGTATTATAATGAAGCAAGAACAAACATAATTCACACAACATGAAATCACAACCCTCACCTACCTCGAAACAAGCTTGAATCCCCTAAGAACCTTGATTCTTCCCTTTTTGAATTCTCTCCACTTGTTCTTGGTCAACAAACAATCATAATAATGCTAGGATCAATAAACAACACCAAATTACCCGGATTATAACGATTATATCAATCCTATGTCAAACCCTTGATCCCTCATACCCAGATTAGGGGGTTTTCCACCATAATTTCCAGATCAAAACCCTCCCCCATCGATAATTACCTACGAAACTAAGTTCTACGGATCGAAAAATGGATTCGGGGAGTGAAAATCTTACCTTTAGCCTCAAGAATGGTGGAAAACTGTCAAGAAAACACCTGGGTCGTTCTTTAGCTTCAAAGTCGAAAAGTACAGAATAAAACATTTTTGGGGTTTATTTCCGACTTAAGTCGCGACTGTCCCGCTATAGTGGCACGCACCTCGCTACAGCGGCACCGCCCTGGCGGGAAAATCCCGCCTCAACGGCTTTCGCGAAAACAATGAGCAATTTTAAGAATTCCAAAACTCCCTATTTCACAACACACCTTAAACCGATGACACTCAGAAACTATATGTTCATGCTAAAATCAATTTCGGGAGTTCTACTCGCCCGAATTCAATTCCATAAATTAGAATTTTCATTTCTTGTTAAATCTAACAATTATTTGTTAATACATATGTTATTAATTGCATATTGTGTTGCGTTGTTTTTATCTCTCTCTCGCTCTTTCTTTTTTTTCCCATATGTGACTGATTTTTATGGGTTTTTGAGTCCTAATAAATTTATATTTTAGGCTATGAGGATAGAATTTTACATTTTATGGTATAAGGATAGAATTTTACGTAGACAATTTAGGGCACGAATGAACTGACTGAGAGTACTAGATTAAATTTTTTATTGTGACATAGATTTCATTTCTTGATTCTTTATTTAAAAGATGAATATATTGGCCCTAAATATTTTTCAAAATGTGATCTAATTTTTATATTCTTGTACCCTAAAAAATGTAGAAATGAGAGACGTGTAAGAGAATCGACTCATCAAATTTTTATTTTATTCTTTTATAAAGTCAATATAATATATTATACATTTATTTTAATTTAATATCCTCTGTTAAATAAACTTAAAAAATATATCTTAATTTTAGGATCTTTCACAAATGTGTGATCTCACATTAAATTACCACTATGATTAATTTTCTTTTATTTTTTTACTAGTAAAATTATCCGCGCCTTGCGCGGGAGTTCAATATGAAGGAATTTATTAAATAATACTTAAAAAGTATTAGTCATTAAAACTAAAACATTATATTAACTTACACACAAGATTACGTAGTAATAGACATTAATAATGTAAAGGAAAATGATAATTACAACATCTTTTCATTTATCCTTCAATCAATCAATCATCTTTAATTTGATTTTATAATTTATCCTTTTGTTTTGATGAAGTGTTACTCTTTGATATTTTTGGGAAATCAAATGTACATCAACCTGAGATATTAAATTTTCTAATAAATAAATAATCATTGGTAACGGGATTAATAAATTTTAAAGGGCTGAAAAAAGTGAACAAATATTCTAATTCTAACGTGTAGAAAGTTCAGCCCTACCTTTTGCTTTACATATATCATTTTAAAGTTCCCCATTTAAATGTATCATATGTAATTATTAAAATGGAAAACTAAAGGGAGAATGTATCATATTGGACAACAATTCAATTTATTATATATACTTGAAAGAGAAAAATATTATACAAATCTATTCAGCTTTTTGAAGTAATTTGAATACAGTTCTATTCCAATCGCAGTGTCGAGAAACACATTTATTACTTCAAGAAAAGTATTTACAATTTGCAGTAAATTTGAGAATCTGTCCATATTTCATATTGAACATGAGCAATTAATTCATTGTGTAGTTATCTATGTCTTTGGGATTAAAAGATTCTCCAATCTAGTCATATATTCCTTTATAGGTCATCCGACGCATCTTTGAACCCATGTCAAAAGTTTATTAATTCTTGTCTTCTTTTCCTGGTTCACTTCTCACATCAAGGTGCGATAAAGTTTTTAAGGTCTTTATGGCCTTACAATGACATACCAAATTTGAAATTTGTCTTCAAAAGATGGTAATATAGATCTTTAGGGAATTATTTTATTGTACCTTTAACAATTTCAGTAGACAAAACTTGTGTGAATACTCAATTATTGTGTGTTATTTAATATGTACTAACAAATACTTATGACAATAACTTTGTAGAAACATAAACAACAAAGTTTAAAATTTGTACTCAAAAGCAATAATTAATATCATACGCATAATTTAATGACTGTAAAAAAACATATCAATAGAATGAAACAGAAAGGAAAAAATCAAGCCCACTAAATGTACAGTGTCCCCTTAAGGCAGTGTCCCCTTAAGGAAATCATTCCCCTCTAGTACCCGAGGTTTAAAGGAATAGATTCTGTCAGGATGGAACGATTCTATTTACCAGTGTATTGATACAAAAAATAATGGTGCCAGTGATCCACTCAACAAGAACAAAGTATACGAATATTTAATTGTGCAAAAGAAGAAGAAGAAAAAGGAATTCAGAATTTTCGTTGTTTTAAAAGTTAAAATGAGAAGAAATCCCTCTATTTATAGATAACAAAGGGTAGTGTGAACATATGCTTATTGTGTCTTATCAGAAAAGTCACAACTCTTTGGAAAAGTTACAACCCTTCAGAAAGGTCATAACCTTTCATAAATATCACAACTTTTCATAAAAGTCACAACTTTTCATAAAAGTCACAACTCTTTATAAAAGTCACAACTCTTCATAAAAGTCACATTTTTTTTTATAAAAGTCACAACTTTTCATAGAAGTCACAACTTTTCTAAAAAGTGGAAGACTAGTTTTGGAAATATATATATAATGATAAGAGAAAGAAGTGTAAATAAAGATATACTCCCTCGTTTCAATTTGTATTATTACATTAGTTGCTTGTACACGTGACAACCAGGTTTTGGGGATATTTTAAAATGACTAAGTTTTTTCCGCGCTTATTGTCAGGACCTGAGCCTACACCCTGGACATTGCCGACACTCGAAAACCATATTTGTTGGTCCCCAAGCGCACCCTCATCCTGGCTGACTACAAACGGAAGACTAACTCAAGCATATGTATGCATTAAATTGAAAGAAACATTTAAAAACAATTTACTTAATCTCAAAACTGAACTGGATATACTGAGTATGAAATATAAGTTTTAAGTAAAATATCTGAAACTGAAAGACTCTCAAGAACTGTCTATCTATGAAGCCTCTACTATATACAAGGATGAGTGTCGCGACAAGACTCACGATTCCTCAAGAAAACTACTAGTAACAACTCATAAAAACTAGAGTCCTCTAGAAGCAAGGAGGTCTTACTCAAAAGATGACTAAATGATCTCAATGGACTCTTCTGAGGATCTTAAGAACCTGAATCTACATCATTAAAAGATGTAGGTCGAATGACATCAGTACATCGAATGTACGAGTATGTAATATAGCTGAATAAAAAATAACTGAATGAAAGGACTGCAGTAAATATATATATAAACTCAATTGAATGTAAAGAACTAAAGAAGCAAAATCATTAAAACTTTACAAAAGTACTTACTCATCTCTGAACTCAACATATTAAGTGATATAATAAAAACATTTTTTTAACTCTATTTGGGAAATTCTCTAACCGACAATCATCACTATGAGCTATGTAATGATACAGCGTCTCGCCCACGCTGTTAGAACTGTTCTATACCTTATCGGGGTATTAAACACCTCAACTAAGTGGCTCCACTAAACTCTGACCGAAGGCACTTAGGATCATCTAAAAAGTATGATCATGTACCCATGTTGGCATATATGGTTTATGAGCACTACCAAAAAACTACTAAAAAATGACGGAGGTAAAAGTGACAAATGGCATTGCTCCAAAAAGCGACGCCATTAACCACACTGTTCGTCGCTTTTTAATTAAAAAAATAAATAAACTAAAAAGCGACTGATGGCATCGCTTAGTCCGTCGCTTTTTTCGCGGATTTTTGCGCCAAATATATATATAATCAATAATTAATATTTTTATATAGATAGCGACGCACTCCGTCGCTTTTTATTAAAAATAATTATTTATAAATTTAAAATAATTATTTATAAAAAAAAAAAAAGCCACGCCGTCCGTCACTTTTTATTAATTTTAATTGTTTAATAATTTTTTAAATAAGCGACGGACAACATATTTATGTCCGTCGCTTCTTGGTCAAAATATTTTAAGAAAGCGACGGACACTGTCTCTTAGTCCATCACTTTTTGGTCAAAATATTGGTCAAATATTTTTTTAAAAAGCGACTGACATAGAGACGGTGTCCGTCGCTTTCTTTAAAATATCTGCACTACCAGACGTGATTTTCCCCATTTTTCTTCTCTTCCTTCTATCTTCTTTTTCTCTTCCTTCTCTCTAAAATCAACCAAGTCTCCGCCGCTGCCACCACCATTGCTGCTTTTGACGCTGCCACCGCCACCAACATTTCTGCTTCCGCTGTTGCCGCCGCCACCACCATTGTTGCTTCTGATGCCAACGCTGCAGACGCCGATGCTGCTGCCGCCGCCCTCCCTCTCCATTGTCTCTTTCTCCCGCAATTTAAGGTTAGGGTTTCATCAAATTAGTTTTTAATTTTTTCAATTTGTGGTATATTATTTGATTTTGTTAATTAGTTATTGAATTTGTGTTTTATTGAATGATTGATTGTGTTTGTTAGCAAATGAATTAGGATTTTTTTTTATTCAAGTACTAGTTTGAATTTGAAATTCTTTAATTTGATAGTGAATTGGGATTTTCGTAAATTTGATGATTGTTAGTTAGTAAATTGTTAATTTGAAGTTAGAAGTTAGTATTGATGAAGTTTGAATATCATGAGTATATATGTTGAATGTTTGAATGTCATGAATGAATATATGAGGGTTTAATTTTTTTGAATTAGAACTTGAATATAAATATAATTAATTGTTGGATTAGAAGTTTATATGTGACTAATTTTATAGATTAGAGATATGAACTTGAATTAATTAGAATTACCTTGAACTTGCATTAATTAGAATTACCTTGAACTTGAAGTTGAACTTGGAACTAATTAGCTTGAACACATAACTAAGTTTAGAAATTAGATATGAACTTGAATTGAAAACTTGAATATATATATATATATATATATATAAAACTAATATTCTTGGATTTGAAGTTTATATTTAACTAATTTTAGAATTTTCATATGAACTTGAACTTGACTATAACCAATTCATGGATTAGAAGTTTATATATAATTAAGTTTAGAAATTAGATATGAATTAACTTGAATTTAGAACTTGAACTAATTGAACATAGAACTTGAAGGTTATATATAACTAATTGAATTTGTGATTTTAAGACTAGTTTGAATTATATTTGAGATTTTAGGACTACTACTAGTTTGAATTTGGGATTTTGGCACTAGTTTGATTTTTGAATTCTAGGAGTACTTTGAATTTGTGATTTTAAGACTAGTTTGAATTTGGAATTTAGGACTAGTTTGAATTATATTTGATATTTTAGGACTAATAGTTTGAATTTGGGACACTATCTAGCTAGTTTGAATTTGAAATTTTAGGGATTTGAATTACAACTTAATTACAACTTATAATTAATTATAACTTGAATTTACTACAAATTGAACTTAATTAGGAATATGAACTTGAAATGTTGTTGACTTTAATTTATTAGAACTTAATTTTTATTCTTATTAGAACTTGGATTTTATTTTAACTTAATTAAAATTTTGTAGTACTTGAAAATCTTATTGACCTAATTAATTTGAACTTAATATAAATTACTCAGAACTTTATTAAACTTAATTAATTTATAATAACTTGAAAACTTAATTAGGAATTAATATAAACTTAATTTTGATCAACTTAACTAGAACTTGAATTTAATTTGAACTTAATTAATTAGTATTGATTAATTAATTAAGCTTTAACTTTGTAGATCTTGAATTAATTGAACTTAATTAGAATTTGAATATATAACTAATTATTGGATTTGCACTTTATATATAACTAATAACTTTTATAATATGAACTTGAATTTAGAAATTGAATTAATGTATAATTGAACTTAATTAGAATTATGAAGTAATTATTATAAATATATATTAACAATGAATTAATGTAGTAAAATTAATATTAAATTTAATTTATAATATAATTGAATATCTATATTTTTGTAGATGGATTATCGTTTGTGGATGTATAATATGCATTATGAAAATGGTGCTGGTTCGAAACCTGAGTTTATTGACGGTGTTAGAGATTTTATTGACCATACAATGACACTTGACATTTTCAAGAATAATGGATTGGTTAGGTGTCCTTGTAGTGCATATAAGTGCTTTAAATTATTTAAACCAGATATTGTTATGGTTCATTTGTACCATAATGGATTAAAGCCTAGATATTTTGTATGGATTGATCATGGAGAAAGAGATGAATTGGATGGTATGTTTTATAATTCTCTGCCTGTGAATGAATATAAAATGATTGCACCACATGGTCAAATTAGGTTTTAACATGATAGGGTTCATGAAATGATCAATGATGTTTTCGAGGTTCAAGGTGGAATGGAACCAGAACAATGAAGCTCCTAATGAAGAAGCAAGATGCTTCTATGATCAATTAGAAGAGGCTAGTCGTCCATTATGTGAAGGGAGTCCGCATTCTGCCTTGTCAGTTGCGGTTAGATTAATGAATATTAAATAATATTGGAATGTTCCTAATGCGGCTATGACTCAATGGTTGATCTTTTGGGTGAAATAGTTAATCCGGAGTTTAACATACCTAAGAACTTCTATCAGGCAAATCATTTGGTTTCCAAGTTAGGATTGACGTATGATAGAATTCATTGTTGTGTTAATGGTTGCATGTTGTTTTACAAGAATGATAGTGAATTAGAAAATTGTAAGTTTTGTGGACATGCTCGTTATAAGAGGACTCCGACTGGAAAGATGATCCCAGTTAAGGCGATGTATTATGTACCTCTCATTCCTAGGTTAAAGAGGTTGTATGCATCGATGAGGTCTGCCCCACATATGAGATGGCATCATGAATATAGAAGGCTGCCGGGTATCTTGTCTCATCCATCTGATGGTGAAGCATGGAAGCATTTTGATAATGTATATCCTGACTTTGCTAGTGAACCAAGAAATGTTAGATTGTGGTTGTGTGCAAATGGCTTCACACCATTCTCTAATGTTGCTTTGCCTTATTCATGTTGGCCAGTATTTCTTACTCCGTATAATCTTCCTCCTGAAATGTGTATGACCAGTCCCTACATCTTTCTAAGTTGTGTTATTCCAAGTCCCCGTAATTCAAAAAGTTTGATTGATGTCTATCTACAACCATTGATAGATGAGCTCAAACAATTGTGGTTTGAAGGCGTTTTGACTTATGATATATCAACTAAGCATAATTTTGTTATGCGTGCTTCTTTAATGTGGACTATCAATGATTTTCCTGCATACGGGATGTTGTCTGGTTGGATGACAACTGGAAAGCTAGCATGTCCGTATTGCATGGAAAATAGTAAAGCATTCACTTAAAAGCATGGCAGAAAAAATACATGGTTTGATTGTCATAGCCAGTACTTGCCAATGGAGCATGAGTTTAGAAAGATGAAAAATGCATTTAGGAAAAATAAGGTTGAAAGTTACTCCCTACCTCCATTACTCACAGGGCATCAAATTTGGGAGAGATTTTCTCAATAACCTAAAGTTACAGAAGCTTCACCTTCTAGACTTCCTGGATATGGTGTTGAACATAATTGGACCAAACAAAGCATATTTTGGGAGTTGCCGTATTGATGTTAAGGGTAAGACAAAAGACAATCCAAAATCTAGAATGGACATAAAGGAATATTGTAAGAGAAGAGTTATGGCTGCAGGAATTACAGAATGGTAAAATTGTTAAGCCCAAAGCCAGTTTTTCATTCACATTGGACGAGAAACATGAAATTATTGAGTGGATTAAAAATCTGAGGATGCCAGAGGGCTTTTCTTTGAATTTAGGAAAGCGGGTAGATATGAATGAAGGAAAATTGATAGGTATGAAAATTCATGATTGTCATGTGTTCATGGAAACTTTAGTTCCTATCGCTTTTAGCCATCTACCCAAAAGGATATGGAAACCAATCAAAAAGATAAGTCTTTTTTTTAAAAGATTTGTGTTCTGAAAATTTATTGGAGAGTACTTTAGACAGGATGGAGGAAAATATTCTTGTTACTACTACTAAGTTGGAGAAGATATTTCCATGTGGTTTCTTTGATGTGGTGGAGCATCTTCCTATTCACCTTTTACAAGAGGCCCGCCTCGGAGGTCTGGTTCAAACAAGATGGATGTATCCATTTGAAATATTCACTAAATTATATATATTCACTAAGTATTTTATTAACATATATATACATATATACTTGCAGAAAAATTGGCAGTTCCAAGCAAACGATTAAGCAAAGGGGAAGGATCGAAGGATCAGTTGTTCAAGGTCATATTGGGAGAGAAACTGGTGATTTTTATTCTTATTACTTTGGTGATGATGTGTCATGTAGAAGAAACAGGCCCAATCGCAATGATGAAGGCGATATTGATCCTTTATTTCCACTTATATCAATTTTTAATCAAAATGGTTGAGGATCTAAAAAGCGTGGAAAACGAGGCTTCACTGATATGGAAATGCAATCAGTTGTGACACATATTTTGCTTAATTGTCGAAAGATTCAACCATATGTCAAGTAAGTGTTAAAAATATGTTATCAAATTACATACTAATAAATGTTCATTAACTAACGAAATACTTGAATGTAAAATGATCATCTTGTTCTTAAACACATGGGGTAATGAAGCCATCCATACAGAATTTTCTAGCTGGCTGAGGAACTATGTAAGTGTGCAATCACTAAATATTTAATGTATAATATATTCATGTTATACTAAATTATATTACTTGAAATAACAATCACGTAAGTTTACGATGAATACTCAAGTGTCCAACATTTGCAATTAGTGAAAGAAGTAGCACTTGGACCTGAATCTCAAGTACTGACAATGAATAAGTATTGTGTCAATGGTTTTAAGTTTCAAACTGAAGAAGTTTCTAGGAACAAGAAAACAAATAATAGCAGTGTCTACATACAAGGTGATGTTGATGGTACTGGCCAAACTATTGAATATTATGGTGTCATTCATGAGATTATTGAAGTGAGGTATTCTGGTTGGCCTAAGAAAAAGATTGTATTGTTTCGGTGTGAGTGGATTGACCCATCACATAGAGGCACAAAGGTGGACCATCAACATAATATA
The DNA here is from genome assembly GCA_029582685.1 of Solanum piurae. Taxonomy (NCBI): domain Eukaryota; kingdom Viridiplantae; phylum Streptophyta; class Magnoliopsida; order Solanales; family Solanaceae; genus Solanum; species Solanum piurae. The sequence continues at coordinate 22,109 of JAJOOO010005120.1, forward strand.
ATTGAAGTTAAGCACACCAGGAAATACATAAGTTATGATCCTTTTATCATTGCACAAAATGCTAAACAAGTGTATTACGCTTCATATCCATTGCGTAGAGACAATGCTGATTGGTGGGTTGTTATAAAAAGTAATCTTGTGGGGAGAATTGAAATTGACAATGTCTTAGATGTGGCATATCAAAATGATGTTGCAATTGTTCAACAACAAGTTGATGTTGAATTGGAAACCACACTACAACATCCTCAACACATATTAGAAGAAGTATTTGATGATGAGTTACTGAATGTTAAGGAACAAATATCTGAGAATGAGGAAAATGAATCATTTGATGACGAAGAATGGGACGATAATGAAAATGAAACAACTGAGGAGGAAGAATGGTAGAATGATGGAATTGAAACAAGCGAGGAGGAATAGTGTAGAATGAAAGTTAGCTAGTATATATATGTAAATTAGTGTATTTTGCTAATTTTATTTAATTTATAATTTTTATATATATTATACATGTAAATTTGCGTACATATGTCATCAGGCGGTGACAGTGATAGACATCGCGAGCATCTTGGATTTATTCAGACTAAACAAGCTAAAAAGAAGAAGTCTAGGAGACCCATAGATCCTGAGGATATTGCAGGATCTATTTCTTCTGCGCCAGAGCGCATCAGTCATGATACTCATTTATTTGCTATTCTGTTTGGTACGGCGGATCATCGACAATATTATCCTAATTACCATCAACCAGTCGGTGCTTCCTCTACTTCACAGGAATTTTCTTCACGACGCTACGAGGACCTACCTTTATAGGCTATTCGTCGAGCACGACCCTTATCGGAAGGTACTCCATCTCCCACAGGTACATCTCCTCAGTTATCTGCTATGAGGATTGGAGATTCTAGTAGTGAGTAGTCAGATGCTATAGTCGGTACGCCTCCATTGACTCAGCATTTTGTGCATCCTGATGTATAACCCTCATCTACAGCTAGACCTAGTATTACACAAGATGATACGATGCCTGCTCTAGCTCCTGGCCAGAAGGACAGACTTGGTAGAGTCATGATTGAGCCAGATGGATCATCGTAAGTTTGTTAGTTTATTTTATTTATTTCTTTTACTTTAATATATTATTCATGAACTAACATATTTATTATGTTTTTTGCAGGTGGCATCCTGCAAAGGATGCTTCCCGAGCTTTAAAAGAATGTGTTAGAAGACTCTATACATAGGCTTATCACTCTTGGAGCGAGATTCCAAACAGTATATGCCAGGCGATATTTAATAACTTTAAGGTATATATTTTAGTTAAGTTTAGTATACTTAACATTTTTTTACTATCGATCTATTTAACGTTATTCAAAAAAAAATTAGACTATGTGTACTTGGGAGCCGAGGTACAATTTGGTCATTACGACCACATTTGAGAGGAAGGCATCCTCTAGACTGTCTAGTTGGCTAAAGAAAGTTTGGGATAGTGCTAAACGTCCGAATTGGATGTTGCCTCATGTTTTTTTATTAATTGGGTATGTATTGGAACACAGACAAGTTTAAGGCAATATCAGAACAAGCCAAAAAGGCTAGAGGCATTCTTAAAGGTGGCTCGTTGCACACCGGAGGTGCAAAGAGCGTTGGAACAATTGCAAGAGAGATGGTAAGTTCTAATTCAAACTTTTAAATAAATAATTAGTTGATTCATTTATATCGTTATAAAATTTTAGTTTTTATTTATAGGAAAAGTAATTGATACGCACTCCCATTGAACCGAAGGTTTTCAAGAAGACTCATGTCAGGAAGAAAGAAAATGAGTCGAATCTGGATGTGTGGGTGGAGGAAAGGGTTGAACGAACTTTTGTAAGTTATTTAATATGAATAATATATATTAATAGTGAATATATTTATGATATGTATATATATTGATGTCAATTTTTATATTTAATATGCAGAATGACTTTCATCAGTACGTTGCTGAGAATCTAGTTAGGTCAAATTGACACCTGAACTCTCCACCTAGATTTGGAAAGAAAAAGTGGTAGGGGGGACACACAAGGGTAGATGCTATGGTCTAGGACCTCGAAACGATATAAGACGACTCCAGTCAGGCTTAGAAGGTATTGGATCGTCAAGTCAAGCCGAGGCACTTGACGGTGTTCATATTACTGCTATGTCGGCTCAAATAGCACAACTTACATCGGCACTGGTAGAGTTGGAGCGGAGAAGAGAAGCTGAACAACGAAGCATATGCGAGATCATTCAGCAAATCAAAGAACAAGTGATGAACCTCGCTTGTCGACCTACTACTTCAGCTCCCGAGGACACTGACGACGACAATGATGATGAGGATGATTATGTAGATCCCACTCGCATTTTGGAAATTTAAAAAAATGAAAATTAAAATATATCGACGGAGTCCATTGCTTTTGTTAAAAAAAATTCTAAACAAAAATCAAAAAGCGACGGAGTAGCATCGAGCTAAAAAGCGACGAAAGTGACTGCATCGCTGATACGCTCAAATTACACCTCCCTAAAGAAGCGTAAGTGATCGTTATCAAGTAAAGAACCCAACTTGGAGGTTGGGGTCCATCCCACGAAGAATATGGTCTAGACTTAAGTTCAGCTTACGATTATATTTGTCTAGCCAATGTACTTCCAAAACAAATAATTAAAAGGGAGGGGGTGATTTGTGAAACAAATTCTGAAAGTAATGTGAACAATTAGTAAGCAAGATTCAAAATTTTGTTTTTATCAAGATGAGAGAGAAACTAGGGTGTACGTGTTCCCCATAAGCTCATAACGCGGTAATCCTAGTAATAATAATTATTTCCTAGTGTATTACATGCAAAGTGATAAGTTAGGTATCTCTAGTTCCCTGGTCCAGCAACTAGAGAATTTCACCCCGCACCTTGGTCCGGCTACGTGTGTATAATTTACTAACCCTTACTGTTACCTCATATTAGACATCACATCAATGTATGGCTTAGTTTTCACCCTCGCACCAATCGATATTAGACTATTAGATAGTATCACACTAAATCTCTGTTGATAATTATTTTCTTATTAACTACCTCTTTGGTCTGGCAAGTAGCAACAAGACGAGTTTTGTGCACTCATTAAAAAGACTTCTAAATAAAAGAATGATCAATGCATGCAATAACACTATTCAAAAATTACTTAGTTACTATTCATACGTTGTTAATCTTTCATCGTTCCCACAATCCTAGTTGTGGATTTATTTACCCATAGTAGCAAGAACACAATTCATATTTTTAGATAAAGAAATCATGAACTTATGTAATGAATAGAAGAAACCCAGAATTTCAACTTGAATTTCAAAGTCAAAATCTTCAAAACGAACTTAGGAAATCAAGAATTGCTAAAATTGCAAGTTAATCTCCAAAGCCAAAAACTAGAACTAAAATAATAAAGTCTAACCCCCAAAAATGAGGTTTACATGCCCTATCTATAGAAAAACAAGTCCTAACTAAAAAGGAAACAAAATAAGGAAATAATGTTTCAGGACGCGGTTTCGATCTACGACACTGACCTACGGACCGTAGATTGACCTACGGTCTGTAGGTCCCTTCCGTGGCTCAGGACTTAGGCAATATTTTCAGCTTCAAAATCTTCACTCTCTGACTTAATCGACGGATCAACAGTATGGACCGTGGTTTGATCTAAGGTCCGTGGATCCTCCTTCGTAGCTCCATACTTAGAATCTTAAAAATCAGGTACTGGAACCCCCTCTCTGAATGATTTGACGGAACTGCAGTACGACCCATAGGTCAATCTACGGTCCGTCATTTGCAATTGTGGTTCCACACTTAGTCAAGAATTCCCTGATCTCCTTCAAGCCTTGCCCGTCCATCGACGATCACCATCTACAGAATGTGATTGGACCTACGGCCCGTCAATCACATCCGTAGATTCCCTTTTCATCACATTCTTCAGTTGTGTCTCTCAACTTCCGCATCTAAACTTATTTCCCGCAAACATGATAAAAACATATAAAAACCAATACAAAATGGCCCTAGACACACACAACTCTTAAGTATAATGTATTAAAAATATCGTAAACTAACGGTATATCAACACCCTCAACTTAAATTCGTTGTTTGTCCTCAAGCGACGCACTAAGACTCTAAACGAGACTTGTATAGAAGCAAGCAATCCAAGCACAACCAATCACATGGTTCTCTACCCTGACTCTCTTTTTGAGTGCAAAATTTTTCTCTTAGACTCAACAAGCTAACTTGTGCGGATCAAAACATGACAAAGATAGAACAATCAACACACAACATACACTATTTTACTATCACCAAGGTACCAACTTTCCGACAATGTAACTAGTGCCGTTACTCCAAACGAAATCCCTTTTTCACAGAATAAATATGATTTTCAGTACAAGGATTCATTCAACACTCACGCTCAAAAGTAATTTCAAGTACAGTTAGTTCTCAATACCATAGGCTTGCCTTTATTTTGACTGCTTAGACTCTCCAAACTAGTTGCTAGGATCACGATAGGACTTTCTTAGCTTGTAACGTAGGCTCAGGGTCAGGTGTGGTATATTTGGGTACTTTTTAGTGACTTTCTGCCCTCCTTGACATTACATTGTTTTTTTTTTACCTCATCCTTGACCTATTTTTGACATCCTTCCATTTTAAGCTCTTTCCCATATTTCTTTGCACATAGATATGACTTTAGACTTTGCAGCCCTTTATTTTTCACTTTCTTCTTCATCCTTATTTTTCAACACTTTTATTCATTTTTTTTGGCACAAAGTCACATCCGCTTCTCATTTTTTTGCTTTTTCTCTTTTTCAACACTAAACTCTTTTCACACCCATGTTTCTTTCAGTTTCCTCTTTCATGGCCACCCTCAACTTATGGATTTTCCATTAGTTGAGGTGCACAATATCCGATGTCGGATCAAGGCCAAAATTGAGGTCACTTTTTGCATTAGCCACCCTCAACTTAGGCTTTTGGCCTAAGTCGAGTTGTACATGACCAAGGAGGGACCGGAGCCAAAACACTAGATTACAGGAAGGTGAGTTAGGGGTTTAGAAAGAAATGGTCTAATTCAGGCTCAAAACATTTGGATCAAAGGGAGCATTTATTTCATCTTGGATTATTTTTAGGCAATTAGTGGACTTATCCGAACAAGGGCCTATGATCACTTCCTAGCCTCTAGAGTAGATTGTCTTAGCAGGACTAACCGGGCAAGTTCTAGATTGGCACAAAAACTGTTTGAACAATCAACTATTCTCACACACTCTTGGCACATAGTTTCATTATCAGATTATCAGATTACCCAGTTCAAGTTTTAGCTTAAGTCATGAAATCAAATTGGTTCATTATCATGTCATACTCAGAGCCAACACATTCAACTCATTTTAGCCTACAGATTTTTGCGCATATCACAAGTTTTGGACGGGTATCATTTTTTCAAAAACCTTATGCCATCATGTTTTATTCTTTCTCATGCTTCTATACATACAATTCTAACACATGCTGGTTCAACAGAAATTCAGTAGTCTCTTGGGGGAAAAGAGCACAGGCAAGAAAACCCCAAGAGAGAATTATGAGTTGGGTTACTCAGACTTCACCCTATCACTCAAAATCCATTTACCCCATCCCCAACAAAAAATTTAGTGCAATTATCCCCAATCTGCACAAAAAATAGTAAAAAGTAATGGATTGGGTGAAGCAAACCTGTGGCGCATAGCGCCGATGAACTATCAACAAGCGGGTGGGTTCGGTTTCCCAGAGCCCGCTGGAACAACACTTGGGTCACCCTCAGTAGTTCCCACATCTATCTCAGCACCATCAGTAGTGTTATCAGTCACTCTAACTGCACCATTAGTGGTGCTAACATCATCTCCCACGGCAGTCATGGCCTTAGTGGTGGGCCTAGAAATTGAGGCTCCAATAATATTTTCACGAGCCCTCTGTTGGCGCAACTCCTCATCTATAATGGAGGCTCTCCTAGCCTACTCATTCTGCTGGCGTTCCCGCTTCCTAGCCTCAGTGGTGTCAGAAATGTGACTAGAGCGGTGGCTCTTCCCTCGAGCACAGATGGGCTCGAGCTGTGCTATGTCATCGCTGAATAATGCATTAAGCACGGTGTCATCAGCTAATGCAGTAGGTGCAGACTCTGTTTCATATGTACGTGTGTCAATGATGGCATCAAGGTCTGCCCGGAGACTATCTAACTCGGTCTAGAAAGAGGATAGATCTATAGCAGGGGCTGTTCGCTCGAGGACTCTCTACTCGAAGGCATTCATGCATTTTTGAACGACCTGGACCTTCTGGTCCATCATGGTCTCCATCATCCACTCCATCCTAGCCTCGGACTCTGTAATAGACTTCTGCATCCATGGATTCACATGATGAAGTAGTGTGGCCATATGTGCCTCCAATTTCTGAACTCGGGCCAAGGGTACCACATCAGCTCCTGAAGGTGGGGGGACTCTGGATGAGCTAGGGGCTCGACTAGCGGCCTGAGATGGGGAGGCTGGGGCATCATAAGTGTAGGCTGGAGGGGCAAGGTCATCACCTTGTATCTGCTCCACATCATCTACTAAATCTGCTCCGAAAGAGGGTACTTTGACCTGTGGCTCTCGGTGTGGTGCCGCCACATTCGTCTCATCCCAAATCAGGCTTATATTCAAGGTCCCCGTTGCCCGGATCAACTTATCACAATGCCAGATCGGCACTCCAGATTCCCTGCATAACTAAAAGATGAGGCAAGGAAAATGGTAAGTGGTGGAGGCCTTGAAAGCCCTCTCATGAATCTCCGCAATGATCATGCGGGTAAAATCAATCTCGAACACCGCAACCAATTCTTCTACCACAACCGCACGGTCCCAAGTGATTGCATTATCAGCCTTCGTGAGAGAAACCCAATTCCATACCAACTACCAGAAAAACTTAGCCACAAATGTGAGAGTGGCCTTCTTGATGCTTAAGCCCGGAGTGGTGACCCACTTAGCTCGCTCTCCGTCAGTAGCAATATAACGAGCCAGCCAGTGTAATATAGTCTCCCTTTTCTCGGCACTCCGCTGGAACTCCCCTCCCCGCACGATGTCCCATCTGTAGTCAAATTTGGCCGTGTTGAGTTCCCAAGTATGGCCAGGGCTAGGGCTGTAGAGGAATCGATGGATGGTGTTCTCAGAGATATCCACAGAAAATCCACGCACTAGTGTAGCCTAGAGTGGTGTTTGGGCTATGGGATTGGCCTTTCTCTGAATAGAGCCTCTAAGAGTGGCTGCGTAGGAAGTATAAAACTCCCTCACGATCTCCTCGATGTATGTTCCTGGTTTCTTGCCCATCCACTCATAAATATGATGTTGAAAGAGCCGGTGGATGGCGGGTACAATGTGTAGGCTCCCCGTGAGAACTCTGCACTCTTCTGTGATTAGTTGGGCCATCTTATCTTTTTCATTCAACATCTTGGCATCCTTGTAGATCTTCCATTGGCCCTCCACACACCATTTATTGGGCTCCTCAGTAACCGGAGCAGGGTCGGTGTTAGGTGGAATTGGAATATTCCCCGAATTAGTAGCCTCATCAAACGATGCAGCCTTATCATGTGAATTGGAACCAGTGGCGGAGCCGAAAGCAGGGGCAGACTCAGAGTTGGAAGAAAAACCAAAGTTAGAGCCCGAAGCAGAACCATCCTCAGAGCCGGAAGCAGAACCGGCCGGTGACCCGATCAGTGTGTTCTCCTCATTAGACTGGGAGATAGTGACTACGTAGGTAACCACCTACCGAGATTGATTTTGGGTAGCACGATGTGTAGTAGGAGAGGTCCTTCTGGCCGGTGGAACATATGCGGGATCCTTCTCCGCATCCACGTCTTCATCAATCAGCCAAAAAAGTTGGCGCCACGGATTTTGTTTTGCCCCTCTTTGTGTAGGTCACCTATTTTCTAGGAGCCATGGTACCTGTGGATGTATAATTAGTACCAAAATAAACCAATAATACACTCACTAAGAACGAACCAAAACAAAAAACCAAAAACAATTCATACGGTGGCTTCAGTGGCCACCTACGGTGGGTATCTATGGTCCATAGGCTGACCTACGGTCCGTGGATCCCCTCCGTAGGTCAGAAGTCACCAAAAAGTTGGGCTCTGATGGGAACCACGGATGTGCAGAACAGTTCGTAGATTGACCTACGGTCTGTAGTCCACCTCCGTGGTTCCACACTTAGTGGAATTGCTTTTAACCACAGTCTACGAACCCTATCTACGGTCCATAGACTGATCTGCGGTCTGTAGATAGGGTCTCGTGGATCCAGTCTATGCCAGGTATCAGGCACTTTTCACTTCGAAACCAAAATTTATCAATTCAGACCTATTGACCTTAGTCTAATCATGCATTTCAACATAATTTATGCTAGTTTGTCATCCCAAGGGTTCCAATTACTCAATTTTTGATAAGTATTGCATACGAAATTAGGAACCCTAAGTCAAAACTTGCATTTAGACTCTTATTTCACTGATTTTACACAATATGAAGTCACACAATCACAATCTAACGTCCCAAGGGTGTTTAATCTTTTAGTTTAGCATGCATTTTCATACAACAACTACCCAAGGTCAAGACCCAAATCCTGACTTTCTATAACATCAATGAATCAGAAATTCAAAGTGAAGGGAAACTTGATTACCTTACAAGTAAAGGAAATGGGGTGATTGTGTGCTGACTCTAGACTTCCAGCAACCTTTTTACTCGCCTTTCACACCGAACCAAGACACCGGAACTCTAAAAATGGGGATGAAGGGATTTGGGGGGAAAGGAGAAAGATTTGGGAAATGGAAGGATGAATGTGGAGTGATTAAACGGTGAGTGGTGGTAATATGGAGATATTTTAGGAATTTGATAGGTTCAGAAACGGTTAGGATGTAATATTAGAAGTTGGAAATGATTTGAAAATGGGGGGATTTTATTTAAAAGGGGTCCGGGTCGGGTCAGGCAGAACTAGGGTTTGGACCCACGAGACCCCATATATGATCTGTGGGTCGACCTACGGTCCATAGATGGGATTCGTAGGTCACTCTCACACTTAGAAAATTTAGAGAACTTACCTAGGTTCTACGGACGCCATTCATGGTCCGTGGAATGAACCACGAACAGTCGATAGGGTCCGTAGACCTCTGCAACAGAATGTTTTCCTACAGATTTTGCTTTTCACCCCTACACATGTAGCAACCGTTAGGCCTTTATTTTTACATTTTATGGACACTTTTTAGACACGGACCCTATGCTATATCTAGCCAACACTAAAACAAAAATAAAGCACCTATCTAAAGGAATACAGAAAAACAAATAAACAAAGAAAACTACTAAACCAAAAAGAAAAACCTATAGTTGGATAGATTGTACATCTTGGGTTGCCTCCCAAGCAGCGCTTGATTTAACATCGCGGCGCGACACAGGCCTCTTGATTACTCAGACTTCATCAAGATAGTAGGCCTCAACAACTTCTTGCACACTTTTTGTGTTTCCCAGATAGATCTTGATCCTTTGCCCATTTACCTTAAACCTTGTTCCCTCACTGTTCTCAAGCTCCACCGCTCCATGTGAGATCACTTGTGTGACTAAGAATGGCCCGGTCCACTTGGACTTGAGCTTGCCCAGAAACAAGCGCAACCTAGAGTTGATTAAATGCACAATATCACCCACAACAAACTCTCGCTTTTCAATCCTTTGATCATGATACTTCTTCATATTCTCCTTGTACAAGGCTTAACTTTCATAAGCTCTTAGGAAAAACTAGTCAAGCACATTCAAGTCACTCATTTTCTGATTTGATGCGGCTCCCCAATCCAAATTTAGATTCTTTATAGCTCACATAGCCTTATGCTCTAGCTCTACCTGTAAATGGCAAGACTTCCCATATACAAGTTGGTAGGGAGACATACCTATGGGAGTCTTGAATGCGGTGCGATAGGCCCATAGAGCATCATCAAGCTTCCTTGACCAATTCGTTCTGTTAGCATTCACAGTCTTTGCCAAAATCTGCTTGATCTCTCTATTGGACACTTCAACTTGCCCACTAGACTGCGGATGGTAAGGAGTGGCTACATTATGGCGGCCGCCATATTTCTCAACCAACGCCTTGAACACCTTATTACAAAAGTGGGAACCTCCATCGCTGATAATCGCCCTAGGTGTACCAAATCTAGAGAAGATATTATTTTTCAAGAATGAGGTGAAACTCTTACCTTCATTGGTGGAAAGCGTAATTGCTTCCACCCACTTTGACATATAATCAACCGCAACAAGAATATACTTCATCCCATGTGAACTCACAAATGGACCCATAAAATCAATGCCCCATACATCAAACAACTCTATCACCACTATAGGATTCATACGAAACTCTTGCCTCTTTGAAATTCCTCCTTGTCTTTGGCAACGGTCAGAAGACTTGGCGAAATCATGAGCACATTGGTGGATGGTATGCCAGTAATACCCACACTTCAAAATCTTATGCGCAGTCCAAATACCACTATGATGCCCACCAACAGGCGATGAATGACACGCCTCTAGTATACTCAACATCTCGACCTCGGGCACACAACAACGAATAATCCTATCAGCACAACTACGATACAAATATGGTTCATCCCAAAAGAACTTCTTCACATCATGCATAAACCTTTTCCTTTGGTGAAAAGACAAATTTGATGGCACCAGATCACTTGCCAAATAGTTATCAAAGTCTGCGAACTAAGGAATCAGATCGTGAGAAGCAGTCAATACTTGTTCATCTGGAAAAGCATCATTAATTTCATCCCTACCACCAGGCTTTAGCATAGCTTCTTCCTCCAATCTACACAAGTGATCAGCACCCTGATTTTCTGTCCCCTTTCTATCTTTCACCACAAAGTCAAACTCTTGCAGCAACAACACCCATCTAATCAACCTCAGTTTTGCATCCTTCTTATCCATCAAATACCTCAATGCAGAATGGTCAGTATGCACAATGACCTTAGTACCAAGCAAGTAGGATCAAAATTTCTCGAATGCGAAAACCACTGCAAGAAGCTCCTGTTCAGTCACTATATATTTATTTTGAGCCACATTTAGAGCTTTGCTAGCATAGTAAATAGGATGAAGAATCTTTTCTCTCCTCTGTCCCAATACTACACCAAGCGCCACTTCACTCGCATCACACATTACCTCAAATGGTTGTCCCTAATCCGGTGAAATAATGATAGGTGCAGTAACTAACTTCTCCTTCAACTCTCCAAATTCTCTCAAACAAGCATCATCAAAATCAAATGTATACTCCTTTTCGAGCAGTTTGCACAATGGATGTGCAATTTTGGAGAAATCCTTGATGAACCTCCTATAGAAACCTGCATGCCCAAGAAAACTTCTAACACCTTTAACAAAGATAAGTGGTGGAAGCTTTTCTATTACCTCAACTTTCGCTCTATCAACCTCAATACCCTTCTCAAAAATTTGATGACCTAGAACTATCCCTTCTTTCACCATGAAGTGGCACTTCTCCCAATTCAGCACAACATTGCACTCTTCACACCTTTTAAGCACCTCGGCCAAATGGTCCAGACAATGATCAAAAGAATCACCTACCACAGAGAAATCATCCATAAATACCTCAATAGAGTCCTCCACCATATCAGAAAATATCGACATCATACAACGCTGGAAGGTCGCTGGAGCATTGCACAACTCAAATAGCATCCGTTTGAATGCAAAAGTCCCATAAGGGCAAGTGAAGGTGGTCTTCTCTTGGTCTTCCAGAGCTATAAAATCTGATTGTAGCCCGAATAACCATCAAGGAAATAATACCAACCCTTACCTGCAAGTCGGTCTAACATCTGATCCATGAACGGCATAGGAAAATGGCCTATTTTTGTCAAAGTATTCAATTTCTGGTAGTCCATGCATACTCTCCATCCAGTCACAGGCCGCATCAGAACAAACTTGTTTCTCTCATTAGGTACCACAATAATCCCACCTTTTTTGGACACACACTGTACATGACACACCCAACTACTATCTGCAATGGGATAAATAACTTCAGCATCCAGCCACTTGATGATTTCCTTCTTAACTACCTCTTGTATAGGCGGATTTAGTCTTCTTTGGTGCTCAATACTAGGCTTGTGATCCGGCATGAGTTGAATTTTATGAGAACAAATAACAGGAGAAATCCCAATAATGTTCGCAATAGTCCACCTAATAGCTCGCTTGAACATCTTTAACACGGAAACCAATGCCTTAACTTGTTCCACATTCAAATTTTCCGCAATGATGATCGGTAAAGTACCATCTCTCCCCAAGAATACATACCTCAAATGTGATGGTAGAGATTTAAGCTCCAATTTCGGTGCCTCCTCAACACACGGTCTAGCAGGTAGAGAGTCGCGATTCTTCATGTCTAAATACAATCTCTTTAGTTTTGAACGGAATTCAAACCTATCAAGTGCGGCGACCAATTCATCATAGTCTTCAATACCATCACCATCAAAGTTCATCATTATTGATGCTAGTGCATCAACACCCAACCTCTCTTCAATAGGCACCTCAGAACCACTCTTTACAACATGTGTCACCATAGATACCGATTTGAGCTCACTACTCTGCTTCATGGACCTAGACATATTGAAAGTTGCCTCTTCATTTTTCAATTGGAACTTCATCTGCCCTTTGTCCATATCAACCAAGGCGCACCCAGTGGCTAGGAAAGGTCTCCCAAGGATAATGGGAACCTCAAAATCAACATCACAATCAAGTATCAAAAAATCCACTGGAAAGATAAAAGATTCCACTTTCACTAGTACATCTTGGAGCACACCAATGGGCTTCTTCACAGTTCTATCGGCCATAAGCAGTCGCATCGCAGTTGGTTTTGGATCCCCTAAACCTAACTTCTTGCAAATAGACAATGGCATCAAATTGATACTAGCACCCAAATCGCACAACGCCTTTGCAAAATGTAGCAACCCAATGGTAGAAGGAATAGTGAAAGACCCAGGATCTTCCTTCTTCTACACTAAGGACCTTGTAGCAATAGCACTACAATGTTGAAACTTATCATCATCTTCAAAACTAACGGCCCGCTTTTTAGTTACCAAATCCTTCATAAACTTCGCATACCCAGGCATTTGTTCCAAAGCTTCTATCAATGGCACATTGATGGAAAACTGCTTCAACATACTAATAAACTTGCGGTATTTGCCTTCTTCAGTCTTCTTCACTAACCTCTATGGGAAGGGAGGTGGATGTCTAGGCATGGGAACAACTTTCTGAGTTAGCTTTGCTTCCTTCTCTTTTGCATTCTCGGGCTCTTCATTTACCTCAGTCACATCATCATCTTTACTAACCTCAACTTCAACCCCAGACGACATTGGTAGATCAATGGTCTGCTTACCCCCTCAAGTAGTGACTGCCATACAATGCCCATCATTCTTTGGATTTTGGATGGTGTTGCTAGGAAGTGTTCCAGGTTGACGTGGGTTCACTGTAGTAGATAACTGGGTCATCTGTAGCTCAAGATGCTTGATCGACATTGCATGGGCATCAACTTTTTTACCAATACCAAACAATTCATTTCACCTCTCCTTCACATTCTCATCAGTCGCATCAAACCTCTTCATCATGTTTTACATCATATCCTCAATACGTGACATATTACCTCCAGATTCCCTATTACCAGATTCCCAATTTTGAGGAGGGACATAAGGCCCAACCCGATCGTTTATGTTTCCATAGTTGTTCCGGTTGTAGTTGTTGTTGTGATTGTAGTTCCCATCTCAGACATATTGACCCTCTTAATTGTAGTTTCCATAGTTCCGACCTTGGTTTCCTTGACCTTGGCGCCTATTATCCGTATTGGAACCTTGGGTGTTGGCTCGGAAACCCCCATTTGATCATTCACCGCATAAGTATCCTCTTCATAGTAAAATTCCTCACCCGATGGTGAATTTCTAGTTAAGTAATTGACAGGATTTACCTTTTCAGTAACTCCGCTTACATGCTTCAACACCAACCCCAGTTTGGTCCTCATCTGAGTCATCTCCTCACGAATATCATCGACAGATTGGTTAGTTGTAGCTTGGACTGCAAATGTGTTTCTCCCTGTATCTGACTTTCTAGTGCTCCATGATTTATTGTTTCGGGAAATTTTCTCTAGTTTCTCCGCAATCTGCTCAAAAGTGCACTCACCATATGAACCCCAACGATAGTATCAAGCACCGCCTTACTATTGTCATCCTGAACTTGATAGAAGTATTTCTTCTGTGATTCATCATCAATGCGGTGATTCGGGACACCTCTAATAAAAGCAGTGAACCTATCCCAAGAACTACTCACAGACTCTCCAGGTAGTGCTACGAAGTTGTTGAGTTTATCTTTGTGATTCAGCACTTCAATTAATTGTTCCCATGTGTAGATTGAGTTATAAGAAAGCTCATTGAACCATATATAAGTATCATCGATCAAAGATAGAGGGACTACTCGCAATCTAATGACATCCATGTCTAAGTCCGATCGACCCACACAACTTTTACAAACACTCCTCAGCTTAGTTACGTGTGCATATGGATCCTCCAATGCCAAACCGGCAAACAAACCCCTCGCTGTGAGCATCTGCATCAAACTGCTAGTCACCACAAAGGTATGCCCCAGAGGTAGGGGAGGTAGGACAAGAGGTCCTTCAGATTCAGCTGCATTAAAGTTGACCCTATAGTTATCATGTAGTCTTGGTTCTGGTGGATCATGTACTCTCAATGCATCTCCTAGTAGATTCTCAGCTTGAACCTGATTATTCTCATCACCAACCCTTGGAGGCTGCAACCCAACTCCATCACCTAAGTGTCCTCCGGTAGGATTGACGGGGACTCCTTGGTTATTCATTCCTCGCAAAGTTCTATTCAATTAAGGGTCGTAAGGAGTAAGGGGTTCACCTTGGCTCCGTATACTTGGCATACCCTAGAGTAGGAACCTAAGAGAAACAAAAACAAAAGAAAATGTAAAATTAGGAAATATTTGACTAAAGTTCAATAATGTAGTTAAACTTAATCTAAAAGACTTATTCCCCGACAGCGGCGCCAAAAGAAGCGTAAGCAATCATTATCAAGTAAAGAACCCAACTTGGAGGTTGGGGTCGATCCCACGAGGAATATGGCCAAGACTTAAGTTTAGCTTACGATTATATTTGTTTAGCCAACGTACTTCTAAGACAAATAATTTAAAGGGTGGGGATTTGTGAAATAAATTCTGAAAGTAATGTGAACAATTAGAAAATAATATTCAAACTTTTGTTGTTATCAAGATGAGAGAGAAACTAGGGTGTACGTGTTCCCTATATGCTAATAATGCGGTAATCCTAGTAATAGTAATCATTTCCTAGTGTATTACATGCAAAGTGATAAGTTAGGTATTTCTAACTCCTTGGTCTGGCAACTAGAGAATTTCACCCCGCACCTTGGTCCGGCTACGTGTGTATAATTTACTAAACCTTATCGTTACCTCATATTAGACATCACATCGATGTATGGCTTAGTTTTCACCCTCGTACCAATCGACATTAGACTATTAGATAGTATCACACTAAATCTATGTTGATAATTCTTTTCTTATTAACTACCTCCTTGGTCCGGCAAGTAGCAACAAGGCGAGTTCTAACACGTGCACTCATTAAAAAGACTTCCAAACAAAAGAATTATCAATGCATGCAATAATACTATTCAAGAATTACTTAGTTACTATTCATACATTGTTAATCGCTCATGGTTCCCACAACCCTAGTTGTGGATTTAGTTACCCATAGTATGAAGAACACAATTCATATTTTTAGATGAAAAAATCATGAACTTATGTAATGAATAGAAGAAACCCAGAATCTCAACTTGAATTTCAAAGTCAAAATCTTCAAAATGAACTTAGGAAATCAAGAATTGCTAAAATTGCAAGTTAATCTCCAAATCCAAAAACTAGAACTAAAATAATAAAGTCTAACCCCAAAAATGAGGTTTACATGCCCTATATATAGAAAAACAAGTCCTAACTTAAAAGGAAATGAAATAAGGAAATAATTATTCAGGACGTGGTTTTGATCTATGACACTGACCTACGGACCGTGGATTGACCTACGGTCCGTAGGTCCCTTCCGTGGCTCAGGACTTAAGCAATATTTTCAGCTTCAAAATCTTCACTCTCTGACGCAATCGACAGATCAACAGTACGGACAGTGGTTTGATAAACGGTCCGTGGATCCGTCTCCGTAGCTCCATACTTAGAATCTTGAAAATTAGGTATTGGAATCCCCTCTCTGAATGATTTGACGGAACTGCAGTACGGACCATAGGTCGATCTACGGTCTGTCATTTGCAACCGTGGTTCCACACTTAGTCAAGAATTCCCTGATCTCCTTCAAGCCTTGCCCGTCCATCTACTATCACCATCTACGGAATGTGATTGGACCTATGGTCCGTCAATCACATCTGTAGATGCCCTTTTCTGCACATTCTTCAGTTGTGTCTCTCAACTTCTGCATCTTAACTTATTTCCTGCAAACATGATAAAAAAATATAAAAACCAATACAGAATGGCCCTAGACACACACAACTCTTAAGTGAAATGTATTAAAAATACCGTAAACTCATGGTATATCAGTCATTTTTCCATCAATTTTGACCAAAAAAGCAACACAGTCCGTCGATTTTGGCCGTCGTTTTTTGGTAGTTTTTTAGTAGTGGAGGAATGTGAGTTGGCTGAACTCATCCACATATCGGTGCTCAATACTACTCCCAATAATATATACTCCTGCTCAATGTTTAAAAATATACTCTTCCTTTGATTTGAGATAATTGCTTAAACTATCCTCTTAAAAGACGTAGCTGCTCTTGAAATATCTTTGAACTCATAAATCATTTAGAAATTAAAGTTTCTCTTTTATCAGTATAAAAACTAATACCTTTTGGAATACTTAGTTCTCTTATACTCTTACTCAATTCATACTTGAAAATTCTTTCACAAAAATATATCAAAATCATATTGTGATATGATCATTGATGACTCAGGAAGTCATATTGCATAAACATTGATGATATATCTAGATACCATACTGTTTAAACATTGATGACATACTCAACTGCCATACTAATCTAGTTTTAAAAACTCTTTCTCAAAACTCATCTTTACTTTCTCAAAACCACAGTTTAGAACTCAAATGTTGGCTTTAAAAAGCTTCTCAAAATTTATAACTCCATTCATATGGTTCATGCGGAATTATGGACATGAACGACACAATTCATGAGTCTTAATAGCAATACGGAAACTCAGTACTCAGAACTCAAGGACTCAAGAACTTGGAACTCAACGATACTACTCATATCAAGAATATTCAATTCATATGGTTCATGTTGAATTATAGACATGAATGAATCAACTCAAGAATCTTAATGCATGATATGTAGCAATTCAATAATTAGGAATATAATTTCAAAAGAATTTGGAACTCAAGAACACAAAATCAACTCATCTCAAGAATACTCAAATCCAGGGATAGAATCCTAGATTACTCTTTTACTAATTTTAAAGTAGATGTAGGGCATGAGGACAAACTAGTCCAATACTATGATAGTCTTCCATACCTAGAAAAACAAGATTCTTGAAGAAGAACTTGATTAAAAGTCTTAAAACCCTAGCTTGAAGGAGAACAATCAAAAAAACCTTTCTTAATATTCTTGAATTGGTTTCTTGAAATCTCTATGGACAAGAATTATAATTTTCATTAGTGATCCGTAATTGTATGGAGGAATTTGAGTTGGAAAGAATGAAATTCTTAGAGAATGACTTACCTTGAAGAAGAATTTTGAAAAAGATTGAAAGAATCTGGAAGGAAAGTCTTCTACTTTGATTTTTCCTTAGGGTTTGAGAAATAAGAGAATGAGGGATTAATAGATAAAAATCTGATTGTATTGAGCATTTAATTAGTCAAGAAATTCGTTTAGGGTTTTCTTAGAGGTAAAGAGACAAAAATGACCCTTTTAATGTTTTTCGGTCAGCTAATCTATCACTGCACTGTATCAGGTTACTATAATGGTCATAATTTTTTACTTAAAACTCAGATTGTTGCGAAATTGGCGGCGTTGGAAAGAAGATTTAAATACCTTTACTTTGATAGGTTATGAGCCATGTAACTCTTTATATTCTAAGATATATGGTCATTGGAAGTTGACCCAATTAGAATCTTACATCAAAACTTAATCGATAAGGAAACTTTCAACTCAACTTTGTGCTAGGAGATTCTAGTGACCTTCATAGATATCCAACATCATTCTCACAATAAAGAATTGACCTTTACACAAATGGGTAAATTTAAGAATCACTCGATACGACCTTTCATGTAAATAAAGAATAGTTTGGGTCTTAACTTAGAATTTTTTTGGGTGTTACACTTATATTATTATTAGTTTATTTTTGCACTTCTTTCACATTGTTGGATTTTAGGCTGACTTGTCTTAAATAGGATTAGACGTGTCTCACCACGTTTATTTTTGGGTCGTGACAAAAACTTACTTTTTGAAAATGGAAATCCTTTTCTTCCCGCTTCTTCCTTGAGGAGAGAATGTTGGAAGCAAGGGGGCGGAGCTATCCTTGCCCAAGGGGTGTCTAGTGACACCCCTTCGCCAGAAAATTACAATTTATATATAGGTCAAATTTTCATTTAATAATTTAATAAGCATGTGCTAACACCTCCTAACACAAGCCCATGAAGGTTTAGTGTTGTGGTTAAGGTGTTGCAAAAGTTCCTTAAGGTCAATCATTGACACTCTTTAATCATTGTCAACCATTGACACTCTTTGAAAATTCTGACTCCGCCACTTGTGGAAATTAATTGTTCCACTCACCATCCCTAGGTTGTTCTTTCCTCTTGCTTAACCCTCCGCCTCTTCGGTTGAGGATTATTAGTGGTTCCATTAATGGCGTTTGAGGAAGAACTGGATGCCCTTCTTGTTCAAGCGATCAAAGAATCAATCTTCCACACACTGCTTCATTCATGGAAAGGAATTTTATTAGTTTTGCACGAGATACCAAAGTATTCTTAACTGTTTGACAAAAAGTTCTATTGTTGTCATCTAGGGTCTCCACTCGGATGCTCTTCTTCTCCAAAGTGTAATCAGTCCTTACTTTTGGTGTTTAGTCATGACAAATTACAACCAAATGCTCATTCATTAGATTTTTAGGATCATTACCAGTAGTTAATGAGATGAGTGGTCTCCTTACAAGGTTAGGAAAATCCTCCCCCCTTTAAGCTAGCTTTTGGTGTGTGACTTAGGTCCAAAGCCTATAATTTTGCATTGTATCAGAGCAGGGTTCATCTAATTTGGCCTAATGTCAGGCTTCCAAATTAAAATTATATATCCATTCAACAGTTTTCCAGCCCTAGGCGTGATATGGGGTGTTAGAGAATGAAAAAGTCTCACATCGATGATTAATGAGATGGATTGCCTCGTTAGAAGGCTTGTTCAATCCTCATCCCTTTGAGATATCTTTTGGGGTATGAATTAATCCAAAAGCCTAATTTTACATGCACACATTATCTTGATTCTTAGTCTAAAAATGAGGAGTATGATTGTGGATGGAGTTCTAGGTCCTCAAAATGATATCAGTCGATGTCAATAAATGCTAGTCACTTTTGTTTGACGATAGAGACCATTAGAGGGGAGGAGATGATAATAGTAAAAATAATATTACCACCAGTGGTGATAGATATTTTTTCAATAGGTGACGTAGGGTTTAAACTCTCCACATATATAAGTAAAACAAATGTTGAGAAAGAGTAGAAAAAGGGATAAAAACTAGAAAAGGGAAAGCTTGATTTTTTTTAAATGGAAGTGTAACGAATGGCAAAGATGCAAAGTATATATGGGTTTCAAAAGGTTAATGTAAATCGTTCCCTCGGTAGCCAGAGGTCAAAAATGGTCCACTCATTCATCGCCACATGCCTTGATCATTAATTGCAAGGAAGTATATGTTACTTAATTAATGGGAGAAGACCTTTCATCTCCTTTCCCTAACAAAAAGATAGATTTTCCCACATTCCAGGCATAATTCAACGAATACAGAGAAAATGGGAGGACTATTTTGTGTTGGTCAAAATAAAGATTTGACTGTTTGACGTATCAAAAGATGCCACATAGCAATGGAAGTTCAGCTGAATTTATTTAATTAAGAATGGTATGTGTGATAACGATAGATCATGATCCTCTTATAAGGGAGGATTAAATCCTAGTTGAATCCTACAAGGAAAGTTCTTTACTCTAAACAATTTTCCTTTTTTTATAAGGAGTCTTCTGCACTTCTTTTCCATTTTTAGGAGTCTTTGCTTTTAGTGTGTATTTATTATTTTCTCGTTCTTTTATCTCAGTTCTGGTACAAGATTGTGAACCTAGTTCACTTTGCCATACCAAAACTTTTACTCAGAGTATTATCAAGTCATCAATTTCCTCCTTTTTAATGATGACAAAATATGTCTTTCATATGAGACACCTATTTCCTGTAATAGAGTTAACATAGCCACAACAAACAAATGCAATACTTCCCCCTTTTGACATATAAAAAAGAAGGTAAGATTACGAATAACAAGCAAGGAATCAAAGCAAACTCAGAGCCAAGAGTGGCAACACACACAAGCCCCAACACACCTGAAACTTGCAATCCAATGATATTATTCATCCAAACAATTAGACATACAGAGCAAGCATATGTGAGACAGATACACAATCAATCAGGTAGCACATTGATTAAGCCCAAAGTAGGCACCAACAGACTGTTTTGAGCACACAAAACACAACAAATATAATTATTGTCTCTAAAAACAGCAAAAGGAGATAAAGGTAGAAGGATCTAAGGGCAGTGCTAGGGTGAGGAACAGATGGGGGCAGTGAGGGAGTGAGAAGTTGCAACAGTGTATCCACATTAGCATTGATTTCCTGCTACTGATGGAGGAACTGGTCATTCATTTTGGCGACTTTCCCTTGAGACTCAACCAGAGCAGCTCGTAGATACCCAATTTCAGTTTGAAGCAACCCATTTTGACTCCTTGTAGCATTGAGATCAACAAGAAACTGCGAAACAGGGCCATTAGCACGGAGACCAAGTTCGGAAGCAGGATTGTCATCAGGAAGGCTAGAGAATTCAGCGAGGGTCGACCGATTAATCATATCCTTTTTGTCATATGCTTAATCATCAGGGTAGGCCATGCAATTGGTTCTTCCTATTCCAGTGCATTAGCCATCCCCATGCTCCTAAAAGATGCCTCATGTCTTTGTTCACCCCTAGGAAGCACTTTAGTACCTTTCTAGGTCTAACAATCACACGCCCTTGGGTAAACTTTGAAGTAAACAAACAGATCTCATCCTTTCTCCACACATACTCAGCTAACCCAACAGTAGGAACATGAAAGATTTCACCAAGTCTTACATCATCAAAAACCAAATCAACCCCATTAACAGATGAACTCTCTTTGTATAGAACTCTCCCACCTCAATTTCATAAATCCCTAACGACGTATCAAGAAACTGATCTTCCCACCCCTTAAATGTCAATTTCCTAAGAAGTGTAATGAATGGCAAAGATTCAAAGTACATATGGGTTTCAAAAAGTTAATGTAAATCATTCCCTCGGTAGCCGGTGATAATTATTGGTCCACTCACTAATCTCCACATGCCTTGATCATTAATTACAAGGAGGCGTATGTTACTTCATTAATGTGAGATGACCTTTCACCTCCTTTACCTACAAAAAAGTATAGATTTTCCCACATTCCGGGCATAATTCAACGAATACCTACAAAATGGGAGGATTATTTTATGTTGGTCAAAATATAGATTTGAAATCTGAATTATATCATTTACACTAAAAATAAAAATAAAAATAAAAGTAAAACTAAAACATTCAGTTTTGCTAGTCGCAGTGCTAGGTGCCTTGGAATAAATTTCTCAGTCACCTTATCATCCCAACTATGCTACCTTCCCATGTGTTTTCTTTTTTATTTTGTTGCTTCCACTACTTAGTTACCTAGGTGAGAGATCCTCTTCTTTGATCATCTTATCAAAGCATCACCAATATATCCTCATTATCATTTTTTCAATCAATATCATAAGCTATAGTTGGACTAAGTCCTGAAATTATAACTTTGGTATCATGACTCTTAGCCAATACTCCCATATCATGTGTCATAACAACTTGTTTATTAACACGCTTCCACACTTATAATTAGGCCTTAGCACCCATGAACAGTTAGGAATTAATCACCTGGTATGAACTTATATACATAAAAAGAAGATGGTATTACAAATAACCGAACAAGGACAAATCATGTTAGGTGTTAAGCTTAACAACTATAGTAGGAGATCAATATATATTTGACATAAATATATCAAGGATTAAAAACATACCAGCAAATTAGGAAATATCATCAAATTTTCCAAATTACGAATCGACCTTAAGAGGTTTTCTAGCACTGGGAAGGAAAGTTTTGAAATACAAGAACCTATTGTCAACCATCTACTTTACATCAACGGTAAGAAGACGTCTTCCTCTTCCAAAATCAAAATTGAAATCACCTAAACAGAAGAATGAGGCAGAAGATAAAACAGGAGCTTTATTCACAATCAACATAAAAAGACTGGAGACATTTGGGACTAATAACAGACTTAGATCGACCAGGATGAGAGTATTAGCTCATTCACACAACGAATGCTTACTAAAAGATCTTTCAGTATGTTTTCATCCATTTCATCAAATTCATCACAGTAGAGATCAAGATTGGCATGGTTCAAAGATGAAAAGTTCCCAAGCTTAATTTTCGTATGACTAAAATCACCAAAAATCATTAAATGTTCAACATATGGAGCACCAATTTCAGAGCAACATGTATCGCCTTCGAATAAATACTAATTCCCGTCAGGATATTCGTGATGGATCAATTGCAGTTGCGTACATTTTGGAGAAGTCATGTGCAAACCATTAAAACAACATAATTCACGTAGCTTCAAAGATTCCAATTAAGGACAATTTGACATTATTTGTTTAATGTGTTCATCCCGGAGAAACAAACTTTCCAACGTTAAACTCTTTAGAGATGTCTAATCTAGTACACAATCTTCTAATATTCTGCAGTTATCGCAGTTGAGTTTTATAATCGATGAACTACTACAGAGAACATCCCTTGCCACAAAATTATACTATATATAAGTCAAATTTTGACTTAATAAATATATATATATATGCTGACACCTCCTAACACAAGGCCAAGATGGTTTAGTGTGTTGGTTAAGGTGTTCCAAAGGCTCCTTAAGGTCAATCATTGACACTCATTTCTAAATATCCTGGCTCCACCATTGGTTGAAAGTATTTGTTTGTTATTTATTCTTTCTTAACCCTCTGGCTCTTTGATTTAGGATGGATACTGGTTCCATCAATGGCAGTGGACGAAGAACGTGATGCCCTTCTTATTTAAGCGATCAAAGAATCAATCTTTCACCCACAGTTTAATATAGAGCATCAATGCGGCAACATCATCGTCAGTTCCATAAGAGGAATCGTCGTTGAAGGAGACGGAAGAAGCAAAACCTTAGAGACTTTTATAGGTATGAAAGGTGGGGCAGGAAAGAAATTAGAGTGAAATGGGAGCGTTCACTGTTCATTAAGAGAAATAGAGCTTACTTTTATTTTCTTTTACTTAGAAGACAAGCACCACCTCTTAAAAATATCTATTTGTTTAATTTTTGTAGTTATTATTTTCATTTTTAAGTGTAGCGGAGGTTTTAACCGCTGCAAATGTAATAAAATAAGCAAGGGGTATAGAAACCCCCTTTATTCCCTGCAAATTTAATAAAATTAGCGGAGGGTACAGAAATCCCCTCAATTCAATACAATTAGCGGATGTTGATTGTAACGTCAAAATTAAACCTCCACAAATCTGGTGTTGTTTTGTAGTGTTCTATTCCAAAATCTTTTTTCAGATTAGAGTTGTTGTATACAAAAGTAGTACCATGCACTGCTTCACATTCTTTGCTAGTCCCACCAAGTTGGAATGCCTCAAACGGATGTGTGGTAACAGGCAAAACCGGAAGGTTGTTTCCATCCTTGTAGGGAGAGATGTCAACCAACTCTTCTTTTTACGAACAAAAATCTTAGGTTAAGGTATGAGCAACTTTTTTTTGTGCTAATTGATGGCGGGTACATAACTAAGTTTTAATTACTTTAATTAATGGAAGATACATATTTATGTTTTTCGCCCCTTCATTTTGATACAATCTTAAATTTGTGACTTGTACATCATCTAGAAATATTCATGCATGTTTCTAAGAAATTAAAAAAAAAAGATTAGAAAGGTATCCTCCTGAATGTAACTTGTAACTTCATCAAATGATATCCGCATTAAAAAGTGACTAAAGAAATTACTTTATAGAGTTTCAAACATACTTGAAATAGAAAACATTATGACTAACTGGTCCTAAGGAAATAATTGTACTTGTTGGAAAAGGTAACAAATAAATACTTCATCAGATTTGAGGTATTAGTAGAACAATTGTTGCAATCGTTATGCTCTGGCACTATAACCAGTTTCTCCAGATTTATTGCATGCTCAAGTAAGAACTTCAAGAATTGATGGAGCTCTGTTGCGTCAGATGTATATGCATGACTACATAATGGCATAACCTTGACATTCTTCAAATTTTGTGAATATGTTTTCTTCAATGGAGAGGTACTTCTTGTCTTCCGGTAAATCAATATCTTCGTCTTCATAAAAGGGGTGATGTTGTAGATACCAAAGAAGGAAAAATTAGGTTAGTCGTTGAGGCTGTAGGGGATCAATATACATTTGACATAATGATATCCTGAAGTAAGAAAAGAATACAAAACATACCGTCCTATCAGGAAATATCATCAAATTTTCCAACTTAGGAGTCGACCTTAAGAGTTTGTCTAGTAGGGGGAACGAAAGTTTTGAAATACAGGAACTTTTGTCAACCCTCTGCATTCCAGCAATGGTAAGGAGATGTCTTCCTCTTCCAACATCAAAATGGAAATCACCTAAACATAAGAATGATTCAGCATATAAAATAGGAGATCTATTCACAATTAACATAAAAATACTGGAGATATTTGGGACTGATAACTTACCTTGATAAACCAGGATGAGAGTATTAGCTCATTAGCACAACGAGCGCTTACCAAAAGATCTTTCACTATGTTTTCATCCATTTCATCAAATTCATCACAGTTGAGATCAAGATTGGCATGGTTCAAAGATGAAAAGTCCTTCATCTTAATTCTTGTATCATTAAAAACCCCAGAAATCATTAAATGTTCAACATATGGAGCAACAATTTCAAAGCAATGAGTATCACCTTCGAATGAATACCAATCCCCATAAGGATGACCATGATGGATCAATTCCAGTCGCCTACATTTTGGAGAAGTCATATGCAAATGATTAAAACCACAAAATTCACGTAGCTTCAGAGATTCTAATTGAGGACAATTTGACATTATTTGCTTAATGTGTTCATCCCGGCGAAACAAATCTTCTAGTGTTAAACTCTACAGAGATGTCCAATTTAGTACACAATCTTCTAATATTCTGCAATTCTCACAGTTGAGTTTTAGAATGGATGAACTACTATGTATACTGTATATTCAAGCGTAAATCCTCCACTTTCTTAATCACAGCAAACTCAAGCTACTTGTCAATTATCGGTAAATAAGACACACAATTATCATATCTGAACACAAAGTTTAGACTGAACTTTTTAATGGTAGAGCAGCAAAGGAGAGGTTGTACTTTATCCGTTAAGGAAATGAATTTGTACACTGTCGAGCTATCTGAACGACAATACTCCTCGTTGTCATAAACAATGTTGTTGATACAAGTCCATAAGTATTGCCAATCTTTAGAGAGAATAGTTGTTCTGAACGCATCTTCCATGGGCAATAAATAAAGAATTTTGACAATAAGAGGATGAAGGAGCTTAATAATCCTATTAATTTCTTCACATTTTGTCTCAATCTTTGATTTTTTCTAAGCTGAGTTTTCAATAATCTGACTTTCAGAGTTGCCAGAGATTTGGTCTTGGTTTCTCATGTTGTTTAAATTGCATTACTATTGCTACATGAAATCACAACGTCAGTGAACCACTCAACCATAAAAAATAAAACTAGAATTTGTTTATGAAGAATATTAAGAATTTATGAAAATCTATTGTTGAAAAATAACAGGAAACCTATATAGACAACAAAGAAAAGCGTAAACATGTGCTAATATTCTTAATCGTAAATGTCACAACCCCTAGGAAAAGTCACAGTCCTTTGGAATAGTCACTACCTCTCCAAAAAGTCACCAGAAAAGTCGCAATTCTTCAAAAAAAAATCACAACTATTCATAAAATTTTGAACTGTTTATATTTCATTTACACCTTTTAAAACCCAACAATTCATGCTACACTTCTCTTTTGTTGAGAAACAACAGAGGGCTAAGAAGGGGTGGAAATTATCAGACATCAATACTGCGAATAAATTTACTAGTAACTATAATTGATATAGACAATTTATGTTTCTTTTTTTGTTCATTCTTTTTTAATGTGATAATATATGATATTTATTAATATATTTTTGTTTTTAAAATAGGGGTCGGGAAAGGGAAAAATGAAGGATGAGATTACAATTAAGGTGAGAAATTGAATAATCTCACCAAAACAAATGAAAATTTAGTAGTCAATGCTACTAAGATTATCCCATGTAATAGCATATAATTACAATTTGAGGCTATTTTAAACCATAAAAAGGGGTAATAAGGCATTTAAACTTAAAGTTCACAACTCCTGTATTTTAGTAAACAAAATTATTCATCAAAATTCAAACAAAAAAACTTAAGAAATGAAATTAGGATAAAGGAGACATACAAAATGTAGACTTTGGTTTCTCTTTCAAAATCTTGATTCTTTTTTGTTGTTTTTGTTGTTGTTGTTTGTATATTTTCATTAAAGGGCTAATGCCACACTACTTATATAGTGGCCATGGAGTTGACCATTTAATTTTTTTCTATTTTTGGTCAGACTTTTTTGTTCATAGATAGAATATATATATATATATATAAATAAATTAATAAATGAGATCTAGACATTCAAGATATTATGTCATTAATGGTTATTAGTTGATTATTTTTCCTAAATAGGTTGCTCATGTCATGCTAAAATCATAATTGACGTAACATTTTACTTCCTACATATTTGAAAAAGAAAAAGAAGGGAAAATAAAGATATACTTCCTCATTTTAATTTGTCACACCTACTTTCCTTTTTAATTCTTTTATAAATAATGATTATTTTCCTTTTTCATAATATTTTTAATTACATATGAATCCATAATAGATGAGGAGAGACGTGACAAACTCACGACATGTGTTATTTAACGTCTCCACATTGCATTCTTATTTTATAGGAGTAACAATTAATAGAACTTGACTTCCATTCTACAAATAATTTATGTTGATTTAGCTAAGTGAATATATTAGCACATTGCATTAAGAAAGAATCATGATCAAGGTATCAAATTCTCTAATTAATCGCTATATATGTTGATAGATACTCGAAAAATTGAATCCACTGAGGAGAAATAAATTAAACAAAGGTAAAATTTACTTTTGTTAAATGCTAATCCTTTCCTTCCCACTTCTTCCTTATGGAGAGAAGGTGGGAAGCAAGGTCAGAGATATCATTGTCCAAGGGGAGTCGACAACCTTTTGCTAAGGCCGCCATGAAGGTTTAGTGTGGTCGTTAATTAAGGTGTTGCAAAATTTCTTTAAGGTCAGTCACTAACACTCCTTACTGACTATCAACCATTGACACTCCTTTCTGAAAAATCCTGGCTCCACCACTGGTGGAAAGTATTTGTTTGTTCTTTCTTCTTTCTTAACTCTCCACCTCTTTGATTTAGGATTGATACTGGTTCCATCAATGGCAGCGGACGAAGAACGTGATGCCCTTCTTATTCAAGCGATCAAAGAATCAATCTTCCACTCACTGTTTAACAAAGAGCATCAGCGCGGCAATGTCATCGTTAGTGCCATAAAAGGAATCGCCGTTGAAGGAGACCGGAAAATCAAAGCCTTAGAGATTTTTAAAGGTATGAAAGGCGGTGTAAGAAAGAAATTACAGTGAAATGGGAGCGTTTACTGATCATTAAGGAGAAATAGAGTTTACTTTTCTTTTCTTTTCTTTTTCTTAGAATTCAAGCACCACCTCTTAAAAATATATATTTGTTTAATTTTTGTAGCTATTTTTTTTATTTATAAGTGTAGCGGAGGTTTTAACCGCTGCAAATTTAATAAAATAAGCGAAGGGTATAGAAAACCCCTTAATTCCCTGCAAATTTAATAAAATTAGCGGAGGGTACAAAAATCCCCTCAATTTGATACAATTAGCGGATGTTGATTGTAACCTCGAAATTAAACCACCACAAATTAGGTGTTTTTTTGTAGTACCATTCACTGCTTCACATTCTTTGCTAGTTCCACCAAGTTGGAATGCCTTAAACGGATGTGTGGTAACAAGTTGTAACGATCTGATTCCGTCGTTATTGGGGAAAATAAGAATTTGAGAAAAATCTGAACCACTGTCCCGCCAGGGCGGGCCAGGTGCTGTTGGGGCGCCACCTCCAGGGCGGGGTAAGTTGGTGCCAGAGAGGGATAAGCGAGGCAAAATGTGAATAATGAGAAATATTATTTTCTCCATCTTTCTAAAATACCTAAATAGGTAGTAAAATACCCTAGAAACCTTAGAAAAGTTGCTCTAAGCTTGGGAAGGGAGGAGAAGAAGAATTCTAGCATGGGGATGGTGAAATCTTGCTGATTCTTGGACAAATCTACTATGGCGAAGCCCGAAAAACCATATTTGAAGTCAAAAACTTCGTACAACTGCTTGGCGCCCAAGTAGGCTAGGTTTTTACAATTGAGTAGTTTTGAATATGTGCTTACTACGTGATATATATAAATCAATGGTAGGGTTATGTGTAGACCTTTGTGCACCGGGTAAATTACATGAATAATCCTTAGAGTTTAAAGTATGTGGGTTTGTGCCTTAAAATGGAGGAATTATGATGAATTGTGATTAAACCCTAATAAGAAATCCTAAGGATGAACTAGTGCTGAGTATGGTCAATTATTATATATGTGATAGGGGCTGAGGAGAAATTCGTAGGTGATGGTTGTGATTCTATAACTGTGTGATGTATGTTTGTTCTTGCTTCATTATGATACATGTATGTATGCGAATGTTGCATTATTGATCACACTTATTGTAAATGAGGATAATTGAATAATTGTATGCCATGAATCACCTCTTGTCGTATGATTGTAAGAATACACATTGTGATTGTGTTTGTGGTGTGTGAGTGGGATCGGATTGCCACATTCCGACATAACTAACTTGGATCAAATTGCCACGTTCCAACATAAATATGGGATCGTATTGCCACATTCCAGCATAACTAACTTGGATCGGATTGCCACATTCCGGATAAATATGAGATTGGATTACCACATTCTAGCATAAATATGTGATCGGATTGCCGCATTCCGGCATGTTAATGGTTTGGGTTTGGGTCCCGTGAGAGGACCAATGATGTGATATAAATGTGAGTTTTTCGTTATTCGTGTACTTGTTGACAATAATGTATATGCTTGATATACATTTGTGAGTAAAGTATTGTATTGGTTTGTTTATGTGGTGCTTAGTGGACCCGTGCTAGGATGATTTATAATTGGTTGTTCGTGGGTGGTAATGGCGAGAGTAGAGATAGTGTATGTGAAGGAAATTGCTGGATGGATTTCACCTTGGGGGAAAGGAGATTGGGTTAGTATAAGAAAGCTTGAATCATTGTATTATGTGACTATGGTTGGTAATGTGATGAGAAAGTAAGGTAGGATGTGTACGGTTAGTTGATTGGGTGGTTGTATTTGGAAAATTTCTTACGTGTTATAGAATGGTTAAGCTTTGATCAAGAATCCGGTAAGTGGGTTGATTAAAAAGGGGTTAGTAGTTAGAATGCTAGTGTGATTGGAGGTATTCCAATGAAAGGGGTGAAGGTGGGGAAGCGAGTGGTTTATTTCATGATCTTACTAGTTGGTTTCTTAAGTTGTGTGGTGGGCGTTGGGTTGAACGATGATGCCTACCAGTACGTGTGTTTTGTACTGATACTACTCTTGCTATGTATTTTTGACATAGTCTGGACGCAGGATTGGTAACATCTCATTAGGTGAAGACGAAGAAAATCTCCAGCAACTTATGTTCTTCCTTCCGCATGGTGGAAGCTGTGTCTTTTATTTATTCGTCCAGTTGTACTCTTAGTAGCTCTTGTGCTTGTTTAGACTATATTCATGGGAGTTGGTTAAATTACTTTAATTGTTTAACTAATAGTGTGTCCAAGGTTATTATTTACAAAATCATGTTATTGTAATTACATCTATTTTCTTAAAATCTTTTCGCATGGTTGACTATTGGGATATGAGGGTTCTCCTACTTAGGTTTTAGAGTGGGTGCTCGTACGGCCCGATGGGTTGGGTCGTGACAAATTGGTATCAGAGTCCTAGGTTCTTTGATCTCATTGTACCAAAATGAGTCTAGTAGAGTCTTGCAGAATGGTACAATGACGTCCATACTTTTCTTTGAGAGGCTCACGATCTGACACACTAACTTGGATCGGATTGCCATGTTCGGGCATAAATATAGGATCGGCTGCCACGTTCCATCATAACTAACTTGGATCGGATTGCCACGTTCCGGCATAAATATGGGATCGAATTGCCACATTTCGGCATAAATATGGGATCGGCTGCCATGTTTCGGCATAACTAACTTGGATTAGATTGCCATGTTTTGGTATAAATATGAGATCAGATTGCCACATTCAGGCATAAATATGGGATCAGATTGCCACGTTCGGCATGCTAACTATTTGGGTTTGGGTTCAATGAGAGGACCAATGAATTGGGTTCCGTGAGAGGACCAATGAATTGTGTTGTGTATGTACTTGTGATTAGTTCATTCATATCTAAGGATGATTGATATTGAAAGACGGTATGTTGCTCTAAATTGATATAACTATGATATGTGAGAATCGTGAAGTTGTTCATTGTTCGTATATGTTGATGATTGTCACGCCCCGAGCCTAGACCCTGGACGTGGCCGGCACTCGAAGACCATTGCTGGCTCCCAAGCGAACCCTTGGCCTGGCTTTCTTAACTCAGCGGAAACCTAACTCAACAGAATAACTCAATGCAATGAAAGGTTAAAAACAACCAACTGATAAAACCTGGCCAAAAGGCAACTCAAGTCTCAAAATAGAATACTTACATATATACATAGATGAGAGACTCAAAACTAACTGACTGACTGGTTATGAAGCCTCTATAATACTGGGATGGATGTTGGGACAGACCCCGCAACATCCTAGTAAAACAAAACTAAGAGAAACAAAATAACCGAGTCCTCCGGATTTAAGGAGGCTCACCACTGACTCTGAAGTGCTCAACTGGATCAACGGCGTACCGGATGCTGATCCTGGGTACTTGTGTCTGCATCATAAGAAGATGCAGGCCAACTGGCATCAGTACATGGAATGTACAAGTATGCGAGCTGGAAAGCTAAACCACAACTTAAGCTTGAAAGGAGTGCAAGAGAACACTTACCTTGAGTATGTTCGACTCATGAATAACTGAACTCAATATAAAGCAATAAGACACATGCAATATATATAAAGCTTGTAAATCAGTATAAACAACTTAGTTCGTTAAT
>JAJOOO010005121.1:0-79388 GCA_029582685.1 Solanum piurae
CTAATGCAAAAAGAAAATCAATTCAACACTAAGAATGACAATAATATTGAATATTTGTTCTTTGGTTTTACATTGGTTTAGACAATTCAAATACATAATCTAATTTTAATTTCCTTTAATATTTAGTCATGTAACTAATACTTATAAACTTATTTTAGCATGATTTAGTACTTTTAAATTATGATCATTTTCATTATGACTTGTTAATTTGCAATACTTGTTTTACGCGATTTCATTATTATTATTTTTTTGTTGGATATTTTAGTGTCATTACTCATATCATATTTTGTGTTATTTTCTTAAGAAACACCTTAGATAGTTGTATTTTGATAGGATTAAAGAAATATTTGAAGTACAAGTAAATTATATGTTTGTATGAATACTTTACCGAAAAAACCCGAAGTTTTATTGGTTTGGTTTATAGATTTAAAAATCCGACACAAATGATTTGGTTTGATAATTGAAAAACCCGAATCAACCCGGTCATGTACACCCCTACTACTAGTTAGAGGTGGCAATTTCAGCACATATAAGTGAAATGGATCCATTTCCCCCATATTTAATTAAATAAAAACAAATAAGCTTGCAATCTTTATCTTCAACGATGAGTGACTGAGTTTATGGCGCTTGGATTTCAGCATTGTGAAACTGCCACTATATCATATTTGATGATTTCATTGTCATCGACGAACTCGCTTGCTGCAATTTTTATCAAGTATGGGTTGTAGGATCCTCTAAACGGCCGTGGTCATTATAGAAAGACACTTTAGTTCGACGTTGCAGACTTGATACTCATCATATTGGTGGAACCCTTCAACGAATTTGAATTAGAAGAAACTATGTCTCTGACAAATGCTAATAGGGAAAGAAAACAAGGACCGTTATTGGTATGAATTTGTGGATTCCAACGGAGGAATATTCGTATTGATAGCTTTGCTTGACAAGTTTTTTTATGACATCTTTGGTATTCATATATGACCATACAGTCCATTGTCAAGAAAGAAGATGCCGATAGCCGGAGGCTGAATGTTGCTCCCCAATATACACGCAAGTGTACGTGGTCGCTCAAGTAATATAGATTCTTAAAGAAACGAGTTATCGTTCCCAAGGGACTTATGATTAACTTATATCCAACACTTAACTCCACAAATAAAATAGAAGTAACCGTTTCAGAGATGGTGATGATTGTTAACTACTACTAATTATAAACTAAATAAACGTAACTAAATGTGAACGCCTTTAATATGATGTTTCAAGCAAGTAAAAGACAATTCCAGGGCTGCAACATGCAATGAATCTCATGTATCATATTATTGGCTTAGAACTAATTTTAGTCGTCAAGTTACTGATTTACAGGATTAATTGTATGAGTCGGGTTCATACCTCTAGTCGCCTACCCCAGTTAGCTATCTAACTACATCGTTGAGTGGAGATAAATAGACTAGCTGACGAGCATTTATATTTCAGCCTGTTTCGTAACCAAGCAAGTTGTTCGTCTGGGCGTCACTCCTGAACACAAATCACCTCAACTTAATGGGTCGATCAAGCTCTCTATATTCTCTGGTCTATCTAACCTCTCCTCTCCAGATTTAAGTTTAGACAATATATTTATCTTATGGTGATCAATCATAAAGTACTAAAACAAGATATAGAAGTAACTTATAATGACAACCAATAATTAATTCAACATGCCTTTAATAAGCAACAATCCATTCGTAGCTATAGCCCCAGAAATAAGGCGTTTAGCCACTCATGCTATTAGAAAATCACAAAATACAATTATTCATGCAATTTCTGGAAAATAGAAGAGTTAAAAGATCAAAACCTAGTACAAATGTGAATACTTGCTCTTGCACACCCAATAAAAGTCGAGCCCCAATAATGGAGCCCTAAGGGTCTATTTATAAGAGTTAGAAAAGTTGGAGTCAAAACCTACTACAATTAGGAATCCTATTTTAATTTTTTTTTACTTGAAAAAGTCGAGACTTTAATGGCGTGTCGCGCCTCCCATCATGCCTGGAAAGCAACTCTGAAGTATCCACCTGGGCGCGTCGCGACTTACAGAGCTCCAAGCAGCCTGGGTGATTTGTTTCCCTTTGGCTCGCCGCGTCTCTCAGCGCGCCTGCAGAGCGCCTCAGTCCTTCATGTGCTGGCGCGTCGCGCCCAGTAGTACGCCTGCAATACTTCTCTAACTGTTGGCCCTTGGCGCCTCGCGCCTAACAGTGCGCCTGGCCCTGGGGCCTTTATCCTTAGTCATTTTCTTGCCTGTCTTTGTTCCTTCTTTCTTCGTTCCAACTCCAATCCCTTCGAGAGTTCCTGAAACATCTAATCATGTGTGTGAGTGCACAATCATCACAAGTTACACAAAAAATCAAGCTAATAACTAAAGATCATTCTTTAAACTAATCAATTCATGGGCAAATATTGATAACTTAGGCATATAAATATGCCTAAGATCACCACTCCACACTTAAACTTTTGTTTGTCCTCAAACAATCTCTAGACTATCAACTCTTTTTCACAACCCTTGGACTTATCAACCCACCTTAAAATCAACCAAACATTTTAAATCATGATCTTGTAGTTCACAATGGATGCAACATTTCATAACAATTACACCAAGTTACAACACATCCTCAAAGAATGACGCTTTTGTTATTTTTCCGGGCTAATGCAAACTCATACAAACACATCAATTAGATAATCCTACACATGTCATGAATGCCCTCACTTGTTCTTGTTTAGTAAAGCCTTTCACTCCAATTACAATATCAACAAGGCCTATTTTTTAAAAACTCAACTCACTCTCACACAAGAAGTTCTTACTTTTCTCAACATACCATAAGCTTGCCAATAGTGTATTCTTACTTTCACATTATATTTCTCAAGGAGTCAAGAGGACTTTTATTTGGTTGTAATGTCGTCTTAAGGTAAGGGAGGAAATATTTAGGAACCATTTTAGTGACTACACTTCCCTAATGCACATGTCATTATTTTGCCAACAATCTCCTTCATAGTTTTTCTTTCCTCATATTACACACTTTATGAATATTTACCCCTCTTTGTTGCTCCATCTTTGCCCTCTATATTATTTATTTATATTTTTTTTTTCATGCCTTTGCACTAGCCACCCTTACTCTAGATTTTAAGGTCCGACTAAGGTACACATTATCCTTAATAGGACCAGGGCCAATGTTTTGAGCATAGTTCTGAAATAGCCACCCTCAATTAAGTTGAGGTGCACATTGTCACTAGGGACTAGGGCCAAAACATAATTTTTACTTATCCTTATGTTTTCCACTCAATGTAGCATTTCACCTTTATTATATCAACCAATATTTTTCAACCCTTCTTCTTAACATAGTGCATTAAGGCTCTCATTAGGATCAAAAGAACTTGGTATCAAACAAACGGGTATCGACTTATCATGTGGCTTATCAATAAACAAGGCTAAAGGCTCAATGGGGCTTCACTAGGGATAATTGCAATAGTAGGCATACAAGTAGAATCAAGAATTGTCTATTTCAAAGAAATGCCTCAATCACATTCCCTAAGTCATACACGCTACTAATTTAACACACACAAGACAAGTTCTAGATATCAAGTTAAGCAAGAACCAATCAACTCTCACCACACATGGCATCATGACACATATACGGACATACCAACTAACATGCTCATACAACTTGCATTACAGTATCATTACACAATTAAGCCCATTTATTTTATTTCAATTTGAGTCAAACTAAAACACATGCTTGTTACAAGGTTCACATTCTATTGCATTTTTTCAATTGTGACTACCCATGACGTTTGGCTAACTTTTTCAGACATAGTTTCAAAAGACCAAAGTTGGTTTCTCAATCCTACTCCTCTATGTGACTAATTTTCCCTTAAGACGGTCTTCATCCATCCATCATTGGGAACTGTCACTCCTATGACGACTCTAAGACTCAATAAAGCAATAAACTAGTCCTAGTCGGTTAAAAGGGACAATCCTCAGTAAAAGTACTGAAAACAAACGCTGAGGAACCCAAAAAAAAGTTAAAAATTAAACTAAAAACTAACACTAGACTCGATAAAGCAGTAAACAACTATATACAACAAAGACATATTACCCCACCCCACACTTCAAAAATAATCACTGTCCTCAGTGCACAATAAAAAAAAGTATAGAGTTAGGAATACTCCTTCGGGCCTCTAGGCCTCATCGTCAGCGCCATCGAACACCATCAAGGCATTCTCCGCCTCATCTACCGCATCCTCCTCCTCATCGTCCATAGCCTCGTCAGCAGTAGCCTTCTCATCATCCAAAGGCTCCAAAAAAGCGGGACCAGACCTGCACAAAAAGCTTGTACTCTCGATCAACGGATAGCGATCCACCAAGGTTTCCATCTCCTCGTCAGTCATCAGATGCCCCCTATCCGCAACTGCAACTCTGCCATATCGAACATTCTTGCCATGACACTATCATCACGGGATTGCCTCTCTTGAGCAGACAAGACAAGTCCATAGGACGTGTCTAATGCCTTTGTTTAGGTCACATCAACTAACTTACCCGTCAAATTTGGGTGATAAGCAACAATCATGTTTGCTGTTTCCTCTTCAATACCCTCATCCCTCAAAAAACGGGTGATCAACCCCCCATAACAAAATCTCCACCTCAAATTGTTCCTAAATTTCATCATATTTTGCCTCAGGATTGCCCCAACATTAATAGGCAGTCCCTTCATAAACATATAGACCAACACCACCCTATCCCTTGTCACCTCAGTCAAATGTTTGGCAGGCAGAAACACACTACACACTATCTTCAGCCACACCCTAGCAACCTGATTAAAGTTAGCAAAATGGAGGGTATTATGCCTCTCAATATCCTTACTTTGCTCCCACCTAGCAGTTGACTCAACCCCACACAAGGTATGTCAGATATCCCTATAAGGAGGTTTATCCCTCAAGCTATTGAACTCATATGGGTCACAATTCGGGGTTCCTAACAACTCATTCAGAATTCGGGAAGAAAACTTGACATCTTTCCCCCTAACAGGCACAATTTTATATTTCGTTTCAGTAAGCCAGTTAGCATAGAATTCCCTTACTAATGTCAAATTGCAATCCCCTGGATTTTCAAAGATAAACAGTAGCCCTAACTCAATCACAGTCCGATATATAACAGGAAATTGCGACTGCAATCTTACCTCATTCACAAATTCGTCGCCTATATACTTCGCCTCTTTTTGACATTCGAACCATTCCCAGCCATACCTTTGCACAACCTTTTTGCCAAATTTTTGCACCGGTTCCTGGCCACTAGAGGACCCGGAAGTTTCACCCTTTCTACTCCGCTTGAAACCCGCCACATTTTTTGCTTTTGGAGCCATCACCACCTGTTAAGAGAAGAAAAATGGAAAAAAGGAAAAAAAATTAGAAAAATTTGGGGGGTCGGGGGTCGGCTGGCTGTGGGTAGTGGTGAGGGGAATAAAAAGTAAAAAATTATGGAGTGAGAGATAGAGAGTTGGAGAAAAGTAGTGTCAGAGTTGTGGGTGTTGAGGTTTTATAGTGGATGGTGGGGAATGGGAAAGGTTTAGTGGTGGTAGTTAAGGAATTTTGGGAGGAGAGGAGTAGGAGTTTGGTGGGTCAATAATGGAGGAAGGTGAAAAAGGGAAGAAGATGAAGAAGAGTTGGAGAGAATTTAGGGAGGGGGTTGGTTGAATGTGGTGAGAATGGGGGTTGAATAGAAGTTTTAGGGATTTAAGGGGAGTGGGTCGGGTTGGATTCGGGTAAAAAACCATTTTTTTTAAAAAAAATTGGGCAGTGTGGCGATAGGAGGGGCGATGCGCCTCTCAGCGCGCCTGAGATGGCGCTCTGATGTGCGATGCCTGGCGCGGTGCGCCCCTCAACGCTCCTGAAAGTGTTCTCTGATGTTAGATGCCAGGCGCGGTTGCCAACCAGTGCGCTTGGCTCCAATTTTTTTTTTTTCATTTTTCACTAGTACAAACTAAGTTACAAACAATGAAAAATCCTATTTAGCTAAAACTAAGAACTAAAAGAACTTCCTAGATTCTATGAATTTAAACTATGCTAAAACAATAAAAATCAAAATTTCAAACACGAACTACCTATCTATTACATATTGTTCACATGTAGTGCTTGATTTAACGTCGCGGCACGACGCATCTTGGATCATTCATCATTTATCTCAAGAGCCTCCCGATCGCGATCTGAATCTACACCAAAATAGTGTTCACCCTTTGCCCATTTACCAAGAACGTAGGGCCAGTCTCATCTTTAAGTTCAATAGCCTCATGTTGTGTCATTCTTACCACTTTGAAAGGACCTGTCCATTTAGATTTAAGTTTTCTGGGGAATAACCTCAATCTAGAGTTAGTAGTACCTTTTCTCCCGGAGTGAAAGTACGAGTAACTATGTGCTTGTCATGCCATATTTCCATATTTTCTTTGTAAAGCTTGGCATTCTCATACGCATGGAGCCTAAACTCCTCAAGTACATGAAATTGATCTACTCTCTTTCTACCGGCCAGCTCGGGGTCCAAGTTCAACCTCTTAATTGCCTAATACGCTTGGTGTTCCAATTCCGCCGAAAGATGACATGCTTTACCGAACACTATGTGATAGGGAGAAGTCCCTATGGGTGTCTTATAAGTAGTCCTATATGCCCACAACGCATCATCTAACTTCTCGGACCAATCTTTCCTCGCGCATTTGCTATTTTCTGCAACATTTGCTTCACCTCTCTATTCGAAACCTCTACTTGGCCACTCATTTGAGGATGGTAAGCTATAGCAACTTTATGACGAATACCATACTTAGAAAGAAGGTTTTAAACTAGATGATTAATGAAATGCTTACCTCCATCACTTATGGTTGCTCTTGGAGTGCCAAAGCGAATGAAGATGTGTTTCTTGATGAACTTTATCACCACTTTTGAATCATTCGAAGGAAGAGCTACAACCTCAACCCATTTACTCATATAATCTACATCCACAAGAATGTATTGATTTCGACTAGATGGCGGGAAGGGGACCATGAAGTCAATACCCCACACATCAAAGATTTCCACCTCCAAAATGTTACTTAGCGGCATCTCATGTATTCTTGAGATAGTACCCAATAGTTGGAATTTATCACAACCCTTCACAAAAGCAATAGAAACTTTAAATAATGAGGGCCAAAAGAAACCAGAATGAAGTAACTTATGTGTCGTGCGCTCTCCTCCGTGGTGACCTCCATATGGGCTAGCATGACAACTTTCGAGCACTTTTTGAACCTCATACTCCGCAATGCATCTTCTCACTACCCGGTCCACACCTTGTTTGAACAAGAACGGTTCATCCCAGATATAGAACTTAGCATCATGATTGAGCTTTTTCTTTTGTTGGGTGGTTGCACCCGGAGGATATTCTCCACTTACTATCAAATTCACAATATCTGCATACCATGGCACTTGAGAGATATCTAATGCCATCAATTGTTCATTCGGAAATTCTTCCCGGATTCGCTCACCTTCATTCACATGGGAAAAATCCTCCAACCTAGACAAGTGATCCACTATTTGATTTTCAGTACCTTTCCTATCTTTGATCTCAAGGTCAAATTCTTGGAGAAGCAATATCCATCGAATCAACCTTGGTTTAGCATCCTTCTTGTTGAATAGGTACCTAATAGATGCATGGTCAGTAAAAATAATCACTTTAGTACCTACCAAATACGATCTGAACTTGTCGAAGGCGAACACTAGAGCCAACATCTCCTTCTCAGTCACTGTGTAATTAGCTTGTGTAGAGTCAAAGGTCTTGCTTGCATAATAGATCGAGTGGAACACTTTATTCTTTTGTCGTCCCAACACTGCACCCACTGCTATGTCACTTGCATCACACATGAGTATGGTAATTCCCAATCAGGAGCAATTAAGATGGGAGCTTCAATTAAGTTCCTCTTCAACATCTCAAAAGTTTTCAAGCACATCTAATCAAAGTCAAACTTCACCTCCTTCTCCAAAAAACTGCACATAGGTCTTGCGATCTTGGAAAAATCCTTGATGAATCGCCGGTAAAAACCTGCATGACCAAGAAAACTATGCACCCCTTTTACAGAAATGGGAGGGGGCAATTTCTCAATAACTTCTACCTTGGCCTTATCAACCTCTAAACCAGACTTCGAGACCTTGTGGCCCAACAATATCCCTTCTCTAACTACAAAATGACACTTTTCCCAATTGAGAACTAAGTTAGTGCCCTCACATCTAGCAAGTACTTTATCAAGATTTTGGAGACATACCTCAAAAGACTTCCCAAAGACGGAGAAATCATCCATGAACACCTCTACAAAGTCTTCCACCATATCATGAAAAATGGCCATCATACACCTTTGAAAAGTTGCTGGTGCATTTCAAAGTCCGAATGGCATGCGTTTGAAAGCATATGTACCATAAGGACAAGTGAACGTGGTCTTTTCCTGATCCTCAGGTGCAATAACGATCTGGTTGTAACTGTAATACCCATCAAAGAAACAATAGTACTCCTGCCCTGCTAGTCGGTCAAGCATTTGATCAATGAAGGGACCGGGGTAGTGATCTTTCTGGGTAGCGTCATTTAGTTTTCGGTAATCCATACAAATTCTCCAGCCGGTCACTGTTCTAGTAGGAATCAACTCATTCTTTTCATTCCTTACCATAGTCATACCTCCCTTTTTGTGAACACATTGCACCAGACTTACCCATTTACTATCAGAGATCGGGTAAACAATTCCAGCATCTAGCCACTTTATTACTTCCTTTCTCACCACTTCTTTCATCAAATGATTTAGTCGATGTTGATGTTGTGCACTTGGTTTGTGATCCCCTTCCATGTAGATTCTGTGCATACATAACGTCGTACTAATCCCATGAATATCAGCCATCTGCCTTCCAATCGCCTTCTTTCTCCTCTTTAGGATCCTCAATGCCGCATCAACCTGTATTTCAGACAACTCTGCAGAAAGTATAACATGAAAAGTTTCATTAGTACCCAAAAATGCATACCTTAGGTTAGTAGGCAGAGTTTTTAACTACAGCTTGGGAGATTCTTCAATTGAAGGCTTTGGTGGAGGTCCTAACTCATGATCTAATGACTCAAATCTCCACTTGTGAGTCTCCACAAGTGCCAGATTCAAACATGTTTCTATATCTTGGGCCTCAGTATCTCCATCTACCTCATGACCTGTTAACACTATTTCTAAGGGATCTTCAGGCACAACTACTTGTGATTTTACTATTTGATCAACCACAGTAATAATAGACAACTCTTCATAGAGAGAAGACAATTTTAAAGCGCGGTAAACATCGAATACGTCAACCTTATCATGCGCTCTCATAGTTAGTTGACCAGCTGCTACATCAATCAATGCCCTACACGTGGCCAAGAATGGACATCCCAAAATGAATGGAACTTTAGAATCAGGTTCAAAATCTAAGACCACAAAATCTACAGGAAAAATCAATGAACCTACTTGAACTAACACATCTTCTACCACCCCCGCAGGCCTAGCAATGGATATATCAGCGAGTTGGAGAATAACAGTGGTTCTTTTTGGACTACCCAACCCAAGCTTTAGATACAATGATAAGGGCACCAGATTTATACTTTCCTCTAAATCACACAATCCGCGGGCATGAACACTTTGCCCAATTGTAATCTGCACAGTAAAACTACCCGGATCTTTTAACTTTTAGGCAGTCTATTTGGGATCTTAGAGCTGCATTCCTCTTTAAGTGCTACAGTTTCATACTTCGTGAGCCTCCTCTTGTTAGCCACAATGTCCTTCACGTATTTAGCATACTTCGGGATACCCTACAAAATTTCAACCAAAGGCAGATTAATGTGAACCTGTTTAAGGAGAGAGAGAAACTTACCGAAATATTCATCTTCATTCTACTTTTTGAGCCTTTGTGGAAACGGAGGTGGTAATTTCTTTTGAGGAATGGTTACCTCAACATTGGAGATTTTTACTACCTCTTCCACTTTCTTTTCTTTGGTGCTTGCCTCAGTATCTCTCTTCTTTGGAGCTAGTTCCTCTAATTGTAACCCACTTCTAGTATTTACCTCATGCAATTGCTTTGGGTTGGGTTCCATATCACCGGGCATGCCACCTTGGGGACGCAAGTTCAGAGAATTAGCTACTTGCGCAACTTGTTTTACTAAACTCATTTGGAACATTTGGATGTTTCCATCATGGTTATCTATTCTAGTATTTAATTTAGTCCCTATTTCAGTCATGAGCTTTTGGAGTAGTTCCTCATTGGTCATCCCTCCTTTTGGTGCATTTGGATTTGTGCCTTGGTTAGGATTTTGGTATTGTTGCCCAGCCCCTTGAGAACGGTATTGATTAGCCCCTTGCGCCTGATTTTGGTTTTGGTTTTGGTTCCCACCCCCATGATAAGTTAGGATGGTTCCTCCAACTAGGGTTGTTAGTGTTACCATAATTTTACTGAACTCTACCCCTTTGTGCATTACCCACATAATTTATGGAATTCGGGTTTGCCTCACAATACTCAGTTTCATGAGCTCCACTACTACATACCTCACACAAATTGGCTGCATGTTGTACAACGTTTATCGGTGCATGGTTTAGAGCTATTTTAAAAAAATGTAAGGTCATGTTATGTTGCATTGCATCTAATTTGGCATTTATGGCAGTAGCTTGATCTACATCTAAGATCCCCGCGTCCTTTTGGGTTGTGGTTCTAGGCATATCCCCCTTATATCCTGGGTTCCCTTCGAAGAGTCTATCGAGTAAGTCGAACGACTCTTCACATGTTTTAGCTAGGTCATGTCCACCTGCTGCAATATTAAGAAGCACACGAGCATTATAATCTAAACCCTCAAAGAAAGTGTGAGCAAGTACCTCATTAATTTGCATGTGGTGCGGGCAAGCATTCAGCATTTGTTTGAAACAAGCCCATGCTTGGTACATGTCCTCCCCTTGATTTTGCCTAAAACATAATATCTCACTCCTTAACCGTGCGGTTTTCTTGGATGGAAAGAATCGACTCAGGAACTTCCTTGCTAGGTAATCCCAGGTAGTGATGGAATTTGATGGCTCAGTATCTAACTAATGTTTTGCTGCTCCTAACAATGAGTATGGAAACAACGTCAGCCTTACATAGTCCGATGAAACTCCAGTTGGGATGTATGTATCAGTGATCTCTATAAATTTCCTAAGATGGATTTGGGGATCCTCGTGAGGGAGACCAGTGAATTTCCCATTAGAATGGAGAAGTTGTACCATGCCATGTTTTAGTTCAAATCTACCCCCTAGTGGAGGTTTCCTAAAACTAGATGCCACATTAGCAGTGAGTGGGACTGCCATATCACGGATTGGTTTTGCGGTTACGACATGGGGTACTCCTTGGTTATTCAAGTTCTCTTGGTTGTTCA
The DNA here is from genome assembly GCA_029582685.1 of Solanum piurae. Lineage (NCBI taxonomy): Eukaryota > Viridiplantae > Streptophyta > Magnoliopsida > Solanales > Solanaceae > Solanum > Solanum piurae. Next base: position 11,435 of record JAJOOO010005121.1, read on the forward strand.
CATTCTTCGGATTATTCACGTTGTCTTGATTATTATCATCATTGTTTCCCCGAACACCTAACCCCAATTCTGCTGGATGTCTTTGATTTATTTTTCTGCGCTGGCGTAAAGCGCTTTTGAGTTCGTTGTAACGTTCGATAAGTTCTCCCTTCCGAGCCAGACCTGAAAATCAAGTGCCTGCAATAAACAATCTAAGATCAAGTAATTAATACCTAAATATTCTAATTGTAGACTTAAGAAGATCGAATATAAATCAATTCCTAAGTCTCCGGTAGCGGCGCCAAAAACTTGTTGCTCCCCAATATACATGCAAGCATACGTGGTTGCTCAAGTAATATAGATTCTTAAAGAAATGAGTTATCGTTCCCAAGGGACTTATGATTAACTTTTATCCAACGTTTAACTCCACAAATAAAATAGAAGTAACCATTTCAGAGATGTTGATGGTTGTTAACTACTACTAATTATGAACTAAATAAATGTAACTAAATGTGAACGCCTTTAAGATGTGTTTCAAGCAAGTGAAAGACAATTCCAGGGCTGCAACATGCAATGAATCTCATGTATCATATTATTGGCTTAGAACTAATTTTAGTCGTCAAGTTACTGATTTAAAGGGTTAATTGTATTAGTCGGGTTACACATCTAGTAGCCTACCCTAGTTAGCTATCTAACTACATCGTTGAGCGGGGATATATAGGCCAACTGGCGAGTATTTATATTTCAGCCTGTTTCGTAACCAAGCGAGTTGTTCGTCCGGGCGTCACTCCTGAACACAAATCACCTCAACTTACTGGGTCGATCAAGCTCTCTATATTCTCTGGTCTATCTAACCTCTCCTCTCCAGATTTAAGTTTAGACAATATATTTATCTTATGGTGATCAATCATAAAGTACTAAAACAAGATATAGAAGTAACTTATAATGACAACCAATAATTAATTCAACATGCCTTTAATAAGCAACAATCCATTCGTAGCTATAGCCCCAGAACTAAGGCGTTTAGCCACTCATGCTATTAGAAAATCACAAAATACAATTATTCATGCGATTTCTGGAAAATAGAAGAGTTAAAAGATCAAAACCTAGTACAAACGTGAATACTTGCTCTTGCAAACACAATAAAAGTCGATCCCCAATAATGGAGCCCTAAGGGTCTATTTATAAGAGTTAGAAAAGTTGGAGTCAAAACCTACTACAATTAGGAATCCTATTTTAAGCTTTTTTACTTGAAAAAATCGGGACTTTAATGGCGTGTCGCACCTCCCATCGCGCCTTGAAAGCAGATCTGAAGTATCCACCTGGGTGCGTCATGACTTACAGAGCGCCAAGTAGCTTTTTGAGTAATTTTTTTCCCTTTGGCGGGTTGCGTCTCTCAGCGTGCCTGCAGAGTGCCTCAGTCCTTCATGTGCTGGCGTATCGCACCCAGTAGTACACCTACAATACTTCTCTGACTGTTGGCCCTTGGCGCCTCACGCCTAATAATGCGCCTGGCCCTGGGGCCTTCATCCTTAGTCATTTTCTTGCCCGTCTTTGTTCCTTCTTTCTTTGTTCAAACTCCAGTCCCTTCGAGAGTTCCTGAAACATCTAATCATGTGTGTGAGTGCACAAATTATCACAAGTTACACCAAAAATCAAGCTAATAAATAAATATCATTCTTTAAACTAATCAATTCATGTGAAAATATTGACAACTTAGGCATATAAATATGCCTAAGATCACTGAACCTCCAAAAGTAGGACTTTGACATTCGGATTTTTTGTTTGTGTTGAGAATAACAAGAGACAACACATGGATTAATGACATGGAGGATTCTCTTGTATCAATGACATGTCACAAATTAGTTAGTTAAACTAATTATTGTTAGTACAGTTAGTAGAGGTACATCTAATGCATATTAGTCGGTTAGATAAATGTATGAGCTATATTAGTTAGATGATTTCATTTTGTATAAAAGTATAACTAGATACTTTTGTACTCGTTACGATTGAATAAAATTTTTATTTTCACATTTTCGATACTCTTAGATTAACCAACTCTCTCTTCATGTGAGTTAGGTTAGATCTGAGTTTCTTCCATTAATGGAAACTTCTGCATACACATGAATTTCATCATAGTATCAGAGCATGATTGATCGTGAATAAAGTGTGATTCTGAGTTCTTCTCTGTTATTCATCATTGTTGAAAACAAAGTAACAATGGTGATTAAAGGAATTACTTCTACTGGAAGCAACTTGAATGCATCAGTCACCATAGATCTTCATCATCCATTGTATTTGCAGGCCTGTGATACTCCAGGTAACAATCTGATATCTTTCTCTCTAACTGGTCCAGAAAATTATGTGATTTGGAGTAGATTAATGAAAATTGGATTAGTAGGAAAGGGAAAGTTAGGATTTATGGATGGAAGACACACAAAGGATAAATTTGACGAATCTCTCCATGAACTTTGGGAAAAATGTAACGCAATTGTGTTATCATGGATAATGAATGATGTGAGCAAGGAATTGTTGAGTGGAATCATGTATGCTTTAAGTGAACACAAGGTTTGGATAGATCTGAGAGAGAGATTGGATAAGGTTGATGGATCTAGAGTTTTCCATTTACACACAGAGATAAATCATTTGACTCAGGGCACATCTTCTATTTCGAGCTGTTTTTCAAATGAAGGAGCTGTGGGAGGAATTTGATGTTCTCATGCCTTGCCCTGGGTGTGAATGTGCAGGATCGAAGAAATATGTTGAACATTACGAGTACCAGAGGCTTTTGCAGTTTCTAATGGGACTGAATGATTCCTATGTGCAATTTCAAAGTCAAATCATGATGACCACTCCAATTCCATGCTTGAACAAGGCATACTCAATGGTGATATCTGAAGAGAGTCGTAGATCACTGGAAAAGGCAGTACATGTAGGGAAATCTATGGATGGAACAACTTTGTTTAGCAACATGAACAAAATAACTAGAAATCACAGGAATCCTGGAGGAAGTTATAAAGATGCTGAGAATAATTTCAAGCCAAGGAGGAAAAATGATTTCTATTGTGATCCTTGTGGAATAAGAGGTCAAACAATAGAAAGATGCTGGAAGGTGAATGGATACCCTTCAGATGCTAGAGGGAGGAGAAGATACAACTCATGCAATCAAAATAGATCAGGAGGATTCAACACATCTGCTAATGCAGTAAAGTTTGAAGAACAACAAGCACATGAGAAAGACCTTCATCCAGGTATGGGAAATGTAAATGAAACAGGTCAAAAAACAGGCATCATGTTTACTCAAGATCAGTATGAACAACTGCTGAAGTTGATCAACAAGGATAGTGTGACAAATGAGAAAAATGTGACAAGTATATTTCATTCTTTCCTAGCCAAACATAACATTGATTATGTTAAATGGATAGTAGATTCCGGAGCAACTAATCACATTACTTACAACGAAAAATTGCTTAGTGACATTAGAAAGGTAAATGACCGATGCCTAAGAAAAGTTTACTTGCCAGATGGTAATGCCATTGAAATATCATGTATTGGTTCCTGTGATTTGGAAGATGGGAGTAAAGTTACTAATGTCTTGTACATACCAAAGTTTCAGTACAATATTCTCTTAGTATCAAAACTAACCAGGGATTTAAAGTGTTTTATTAGTTTTTATCTTGATTTATGCATCATGCAGGACCTTCACAGTGGGAAGGTGAAGGGGATTGGTAGAGTTGTTGATGGATTGTACAAGATGTAGTTGCAGTTGAAGGATTTTCAGAAAACTAAAGTGGCAATTGTACAGTCCAAAATTGTTGATGCATGTGAAGACTTAGCAATCTGGCACCAAAGGTTGGGTCATTCTCATGACAAAGTATTAGGGAAGATACCAAACATGAAGTTCAAGTCAAGTAGTAGGTCCATTAGCTAGACAAGGGAGATTACCCTTTCCTACTGGAAATAATAGACTTGCTACACCACTAGAAATGATACATGATGATGTATGGGGACCTTATAGAGTGTGTAATCATGATGAGAGCAAATACTTTCTTACCTTGGTTGATGATCATAGTAGAATGACTTGGATTTTTTTGTTGAAGTTTAAGAGTGATGTAATTGTCATATTGAAATAGTTTTTTGCATTAATAAAAACTTAGTTTGGTGCAACTGTCAAAGTTTTTAGAAGTGATAATGGTACATAGTTTTTTTTAAACTCAGAATGCAATGCTTTGTTTCAATCTTATGGTATGATCCATCAGAGTTCATGTGTGCATACACCTCAACAAAATGGTTTAGTTGAGAGAAAACACAACATATTATTGCGCCCAAATCGCACACGCAAGTGTACATGGTCGTTCAAGTATTAAAGTGGCTCTTATAAAGAGCCGGATATCGTACCCACAGGGACTCACGATTAGAATCACTTAATTTTCCCAAAATTTTCAGCTTAACACAAATGTTATCAAGATTTTAAGAGTGATTTATTTTATAATCTAAAAGTTAACAAAAATTACACAAGCACGATTCAATTTCAAGGTTTCAAACAATGATTGGGTAAAGTCTAGGGCTCCAACTCTTATCAGGATTCATGCAATTTATATTATTTAAATGGATGTTTATCAACTATCGAATCAAAGATCACAGGGTTAATAATATGATTATGGTCTCTCGACCTCTAATCGCCTACAATAAATGACAACCTAACTACATCGTTGAGCAATGATAGGTTGGACCAACTACCGAGCATTACGATTTCTTCCTGTATAATGATCAAGCATGGTTTCTAGGTATATCCTTATCCTAGATACAAATTAACCCTAATTATTAAGAGAAAATCATGTTCCCTAAGCCCCACGTTTTATCCTCTTATTCCTCTCCCATATCCAATTCGGACAAGGTGTTTATTTCAATGGTGATCAGGCACGAAACACGAAAAATAAGAACATAAGAGAGATTCATATGATAGTTAAATGCAATCCATAAAAACTTAATCAATTACAATCATCATGTAGCCACAACTCTAGAACTAAGGTATTTAGCTACTCATAATAGTATCTTTGATCAAGCAATGTTTAATTATCATAAAGAGATCGAAAGTAAAAGAGTTTAGGAAAAAACCCTAAAAAATGATGAAACATCTCTTCCAAATCGTCATTTTTCAAAACCCAGAAAAAGAATGTGTTAATAAAATATAATATTAGTCTATTTATACTAAAGTCAAACCGGCCAAAACTAACAAGTGTAGGCACGACGTGGAGCATTTGCTCAGATTCGTTTCATGGCTGATATTCCTCTCCGCGACACAACAACTTCACAGACCACTCTGGCTCAAATCCTCCTTCTTCAAACGAAAATAAAAATCCCTCTCCGCGATGCGGAGACGGTACAGACTCATTTGTCTGGAAATTATTTCACGAGCAAGAATAGAATTTCTCTCCGCAACACGGAGAGGATACAAATATGCCTTGGAATTCATTTCTTCCTTCTTCTTCTTGCTCTTTTTCAACGTGGGTCTTTCGTGTTTCCTAATGCCCATTTCAATGCTTGTTTCTTCATTCATGCTTACCTACACAACTAATCATAGTTGGTTAGCATATATACAATCAAAAGACTCGACACGACTATAATTCAACACAAATTGATTCCAAACTTGGCTAAATGCGAGTATTATTAGGTTCTTAGGCATATAAATACACTTGTGATCACTACCCCACACTTAGAGCTTTGTTCATCCTTGAACAACTTACTAACTAATGCTAGACCTAGACTTCCTACTATGGTATTTGTGCATTCGCTACTTCCTTTCAAGGAGCTGTAATCTACTAAAACAATCGTGTTCTCGCTCACACTAGGTCTTGCCCACATTCATACATCATTCAATCAAGTATTGACTTGACATTTTTTTTGCAACCAACGCACTCAACATCATGTGCACCATTACACATCACCTATCTTTCATACAATAAGTGCCCCTCACTTAAATGAATAGTCTGGACACTCAACTCAGCAAATTGAATATAGTTTAAGGACTTTCCAGACATAGTACGGTCTGGCTCAACAAAGACATCATGCATGCATTGAGAACCATAAGTTTGCCCATTATGTACATCACCACTAATTAATTATGATATGCTCAAAATCAAACAAGACATGTTCAGGTTGTAATGTAGGCTTGAGGTAAGGGAGGATTCATTTAGATAAAATTAGTGACTTATCCTCCCTAATGCACCAAATTTGATTTCCTTATCACATTTACAACATTTTCTTTTCTTTAGCCCCCTCCTTCTGCATATTTTTCCACTAATACTTCCAACCTTGCCTTTACTTTCCACACACCCCTTTATTTTTTTATTTTAGAGATTTCTCTCGAGTTAAGGTGCACATTGTCCTTGTAAAGTACAGGGCCATTATTAAGGTATTCTCCAAGTTAGCCACCTTCAACTTAGGATTTTAACCTAAGACGAAGTGTACAATGTCCTAAGGATCAGGGCCAATCTCAGATTTAATCTTATGGGGCATCATTTTACTACTTCTTTTCTCTCTTCCCCACGACACTAAACATTTCCACCCTATTTACTCTTCCCGCCATTTTCACTTTTACATCTTCTCATAGTGCATTAGGGATCTGGAATCAAAACTAACGGTATCAATAAAAGAGATCTCAATTACGTGGGTTAGAACTAAATCGAGGCTAAAAGTCTCAATAAGGCTGTACTAGGGATATTATTTCTGAAAAGGCTAATATTCAGGACAAATCAAAGAAAGCCTATTATCATCTTCTAAACAAAGCACCACTTTTATTTCGCTTCAATAACACGCCGGGCAAGTTCTAGACTCAGATGCATTACATGGATACTTCAATAACTCACCGCTCATGGCACAAGTTCTACTCAAGATGGATCAATCATAACAACACAATCAGTTCATGCACAAGGTTCTACTTAAGCTTAAGTTGCAATTATTAAAGTCAAATACACAAGTTCAAATACATTCATACATCAACTTCAAATCATGCTTTCATACATTTTCCTTTCGGAATTTTAAGCTTCAGCACATACCAACCTAAGACTCAATGACGAAATTACCCTTAAGACGGTCGTCATACATCTATCATTGGGCAAAGTAACTCAACTACGACTACTGACTCAATCCTAAAAAGATAAAATATTTTTGTATTTTGTACGATTCAAAAGGACTTTTCTTGGCCAAAGAACCGAAAAAACCTCCAAGGAACCCAAAATAAAACAAAAAAATAAAATGCAGACTCTAACAATGTTCAATAATATATACAGACCATAGATGATTTTCACCCTCACCCCACACTTAAAAATTAGCACTGTCCCTAGTTCTTCACAAAAATTAGAACAATACAAGAGGTAAGGTGAAAACACTCCCTGATCAATCCTCCATAGCATAAACCCCTTCGGCCTCATCACCAGCCTGAGCGGGGTCCACCTCCTCATCAGAATTGGACTCTACGTCTGAGATAGTACGCAATCTCTCCTCATCGGTGGAGATGTCATCATCCATGAGCTTATGAAAAGTAGGACCAATGTCAAGCAGGGCCTTCGCGTGGGCATTCAACGGATAGCACCTCTCAACGTCACTCAATTGCACGTTAGTGGAAGCCAGGCAGCCATTCGGGTGGCGCAACATCTCCGGCCATACATCTTTGTCATTATCAGTTCATCCATTTTATGGCGCTCTGAAGTAGTGAGAGTTGGGCCGAACTCAATGTCGGCCCCCTTAGTCCTCATGATGTCCACCGGTGTTGGGAATAATGGTGCCAGGTATTCCAAGTTCTCTTCCAGAACACCTATAATATGACACAGTCTAGTGATAAGACCACCAATTACATACATGTGCCTTTTATGCACACGAGTCTTCCGCATTACCGATTTTAGTACTGCCCCAATGTTCAAATCTGTGGGCGTCATCAATGCGTATACCAAACAAACTCTGTCCAGGGTGATGTCCGTGTAATGCAGCCCAAGTATCAAACAGTTCATCACTATCTTGAGCCAGACGCGCGCCTCCTTAAGCATGTGAGCGTAGGGAAGAGATTGATGATATCTCTTCCTGTCTTGCTTTGTCCATTGCACCATCGATTGGGGGCCGCAAAGAGTGTGTCGAATGGCCCGGTAAGGAGGGAAGATGTTCAGCCCTGTGAGCACTAGTGGTTCTGCATTCGGTGAAGTGCCAATAATGTCACCGCAGGAGTGAGGGTCACATCTATTCCCCGCATTGTCACAAAGTGAGACCTGGCTTCTGGCTCCCAGTTGGCGTAGAACTCCCTCACCATGTGCAAATTGCACTCACTCAGCTCTGCAAAATTGAAATCCATTCGCACCTCTTGGATCCGCCTCAGTATCCGAGAAAACTTCCAAGCCAAGCTGTCCTTGTCAATGCAGACATCAAAAAAATATCTGGCCTCGGTGTGCTTTTTCCACCATGATTTCCCTTCCTTAGTGACAACTTTCAACCCGAATTGCCTGGTTTGACCCCTCGGTAATGCAGGTGCAGGAGGTAAATTCCTCCCACTTCGAACACGCTTCCTCTGGCTAGAGATTACCACTTCCTTACCAGGTCTTTGAGTTCCAGAAATGGTTCCCTGCAAGCACAATACAATCCAGCCCACACAAAATGCACAATATGGATAAACACGAGTGGTGTGCAAATACCACCCCACACTTATTTCCAGGCATTCTCTAGCCTAGGTACTAAAACTTCCCACAGGCAGACAAACAAACACCAACAACAATTCGACTCACTACCCAGTCAAATGTCGCATGTAACTATTGATGCTACTCAAGACTTCACAACAAAAAGCTCTGGCAACCATGCCAGACCCAACAATAATACAATTACAATCAAAGGGACTTTCTACTCAGAATTTGAAATGCCCAATAAACTTCCCGACCCCCACAATCTAGGCAACTTCAAGCAACAATAGGCTAGTTCACTTTAAGATTACGAAATACATATAATCACCAAAGTATAAACGATTTCATTCAATAACCAAAACCATATTAGCCACACTAGTATGTTGAACCAAACCTATCCGATTCAACAAGTATATTCATGCACCTCCCAAATCATCTTATGCCTTCATGCGAGCAACATTAAGGTACTTTTACTCAAGACTTTGAAATACCCAATCAAAGTTTAGAACAAACACTTCACAATCATGCATAACCCACATACGTCTCCCTAATCGGTTCCAACAACTCATTCACCAAACCCACATAATGTTACCCAATGGGACAGTCTACTTAAGACTTTGAAAGCCCAAAGGCAGTGATAACCATGACCAAGCACACCCACAACTTCCACAAGATAAACATACAACACCCATCACAAGTAAGGCATTCATGAGTACAACCAACATAAATTTTGCACGACTTATATTTTTGTATTTTTCTTGATATACTCTTTTTTTTTAACTAATTACTATGAATTGAAATAACAAAACAAAAGAATAAAAATCCTAACTATTACAAGGGGTCACGGGTTGCCTCCCGTGCAACGCTTGATTTAACGTCGCGACACGACCCAACTCATGACTTACTCGTCATTTAAGGTGAGCACTTCAAGCTCACAATCCACATCATATCCAAAATAGTGCTTCACGCGTTGCCCATTCACAAGGAAAGTAGAGCTCTTATCCTTGTTCCTTAGCTCCACATCACATTATTTTGTCATCCTCACCACTTCAAACGGTCCACTCCACTTAGACCAAAGTTTTCTGGGGAACAACTTCAATCTAGAATTAAACAGCCGCACCAATTGACTAGGCTCAAAGGTGTTTGCCACAATATGCTTATCATGCCACCTCTTGGTCTTCTCTTTGTAAAGCTTAGCATTCTCATAGGAGTGGAGCCTGAATTCCTTTAGTTCATGCAACTGCATTATCCTCTTCCTTCCTGCTAACTCTGAATCCAGATTCAACTTCTTGATAGCCCAGTATGATTTATGCTCCAATTCAGCTAGCATATGACACGCTTTTCCAAACACCATTCGATAAGGAGAAGTCCCTATCGATGTCTTATATGCAGTCTGGTATGCCCACAAAGCATCATCTAACTTTTCATTAAAGTCTTTCTTTGGGCATTCACAGTCTTTTGAAGGATAGGCTTCACTTCTCGGTTAGACACTTCTACCTACCTACTAGTGTGGGGATGACAAGTTGTAGCTACCTTGTGTCTCTCCCCATATTTTGCCAGAAAATTTCGCACTAAACTATTAATAAAGTACGTACCTTTATCACTTATCATGGCCCTTGAAGTTCCAAACCTGGTGAAGATGTGCTTCCTGATGAACGTCACTACCACCTTTGCATCATTGGTAGGTAGAGCAACTGCCTCCACCCACTTGGACATGTAGTCCACTACCACTAAGATGTATTGATTTCCACGGGACGATGGGAATGGTCCCATGAAGTCTATCCCACAGACGTCAAAGAACTCAACTTCAAGTATATTGCTCAATGGCATCTCATGCCTTATAGAAATAGAGCCCATCCTTTGACACTGATCACAAAACTTTACAAACATTGCAGCATCTTTGAATAAAGTAGGCCAAAAAAACCAGATTACAATACCTTATGTGCAGTGCGTTCGCCCCATGGTGTCCACCATATGGCGAAGAGTGACAACTCTCCAACACTTCTACTGCCTCATGTTCAACTACACACCTTCGCACCATCTGATAAGGTCCATGTTTGAATAAGAAAGGCTCATCCGATATATAAAAGTGTGCATCATACTTTAGCCTCTGCTTTTGATGTGTTGAGGCCGAGGTGGAAATAAACCACTCACCATAAAATTTACAATATCAGCATACCAAGGCACTTGAGCAAGGTCCAAGGCAAGCAATTGCTCATCGGGAACTCTTTGCGAATTTGCCCTTCATTCTTCACATGAGATGAGTCCTCTAATCTAGACAAATAATAAGCTATCATGTTTTCAATTCCCTTCTTGTCTTTAATGCGGCAACTCGGTGATCGAGAGAAATCGAGTTGATTCGGGGTAAGTTGCTCGAGAGAAAATTTACCCCCACTATAGTCTAGCCTAGTCACAAATACTCAACAATTTACTATCAAAAACATGTACTCGATAATTTAGTCTATCCCGTATTCCTATCACATCCCAAGAATCCCCTCTCTCTATCTCATTTTCGTATAGTTTTGTTGTTTTTAGTTGTTAATTACTACAAAAACCCCATTGATAATTGACGCTTGCGTCACCCCTTTGATTTAGTATGTTTTTATTCGATAATATTTTTAGCTACGACTAATTAGAACTAGATTTTATTTTTCTATTAATTCTCAAAACCACTCCCTATGGGAACGATCCTAACCCTTGGTTGGGTTATATCACTACACGTGATCGTATGGCACTTGAACCGAACTAGTGTCAGTTGATTACGTCCTTAAAACATTAGAGCTGCACTTTTCAGTAAGTGCTACAATCTCATACTCAGTCAACCTCCTTTTGTTTGCCACAATCTCCTTCACATATTTATCATACCTGGTATACCCTGCAAAACATCTACCAAGGCAAGTTAATATGAACTTGTTTCAAAAGAGAGAAACTTACCAAAACATTCATTCTCCTTCTGTTTCTTGAAATTTTGAGAGAATGAAGGAGGTGGTTTCACTATTGGTTGCACGCTTTCTTCTTGTGCAACAACCTCACTCTCCTCGCTCACAGATTTAATATTTCTTTTTTTTGGAGCCAACTCCTCCAACAGTAAACCACTGTGTGTACCTACCACATTTACTTGCCTGAGATTTGGATCAATGTTTCTCAATAATGCTCCTTGAGGTCGTAACTTTTGAGCACTTACAAACTGCCAAAACTGCCTCTCCAGGTTTTGAGTAGCTAATTAGTTGTTTCTAAAATCAGCAACTAACTGAGCTTGATCAATGATCTTAGGCGTATTTATGCGCCTAATAACCAATTTATCCCATATATATAGCTAAGTTTGAGAGCACTTTCCTAGTCAGAACTGAAATTTAAGTGTCTTTTGATGTTGTTCTCTCTAACCAATATGATTAGATGTTTCAGGGTGAAAAGCAAAGAACAAGAAGCAAAAAAAGGGAACCTGGACAAAGGTCGGAAAATAGAGGACGAAGTTGCGGAGGAGAATGGCCAAGAAGTTGGAAAATAAAGTAGGAGGGAGCAGCTCAGTGTAGTGGAGCTGAAACTTGCATGCAAAAAGCGAAATCCACTTAACAGTGGAGTGCGCGTCAGGAGCGAGGGGTGGTGGACCTGGACACAAAAATTGTGCATAAATTGAAGCGAGGGGTGGTGGACCTGGACACAAAAATTGTGTCACGTGTTTTATTCTAGACTATAAATAGTCTAGTTGTATTATTTTATCATTATCGAATTTTTAAAAGATGGGAGAACATCGATTTGGGAAATTTTGCTAACACTTTCTAGGGCTTTTCTTCTACTCCTTCATTTTGGTAAACCCTTTTATGATCAATAAACATTATTTGATGATATTTTGTTCCATGAGTAGTTAAATTCCCTTATTCTAGGGTTGTAGCCACGATTAATGGTGTAATAGTATTTGTTTCTAGTATGAGATGGGTTTTCTTGTGATTTATGCTTACATTCTTGTTTAACTATTTTAATGACTGATCAACATTAAAATAAACTCATTGTCCACTCTTGAATTTGGAAGATGAATAGAGGGATAGACCAAAGAATGTGAGAAGCGTGTTCATTCTAGGGTAAAGTTTAGAATATTTTGTATATAGGATAGTCTTATACCTATATACCGCTCTTGATTAATATGCAAGATGATAGCTTAATGCTCCGCTATTGATTCATGCCTATCCCCACTCAACGATGTAGTTAGGTTGTCGATGGTGGTAGGCGTTTAGAGGTCGGGAGATCATGATCATAAAATGAACCTTGCAAATCTATAATGAGGTTAACATGTCGAATGCTAGGATATATTAATATTATGCCGGAAATTGGTTTATGCTGCAACCCTGGAATACTTTCCCAAATTGTGAAATTCTCTTGTTTGAAACTATTTGATTGTAGTAATTAATTTTTGAGATTGTTCAACTTAAGAGATATAAACAAATTTCTAAAATTGTTTGTCGCATAAGTAAATTTATTTTAGACATAATAGAGTTGTTATTTGTTGATTTGAAGTCCTTTGGGTTCGATAATTCGGCTCGAAAGAGTCGATGTACTACTTGAGTGACCACGTGCATTTGCGTGTGCTTTTGGACGCAACAAGTTTTTGGCGCCGCTGTTGGGACTTTAAAATTGGCAGATATGTAATTTTTGAGTGTCTAAATTATTTGTACAAGTGTTGACAACTTGATTTTGGCTCTTCATTTCACACTGGAAGACGACCTGGACTTGGTAAAGCCTCTAGCTGAATCAGAGAGATTTGTTCGTTACCAGAGAAGGCAAAGAAGACTCACTTATCATGTTCCTATTGTGGCAAGTGAACCTGAAACTTCAAAAGAAAGGGAGCATCAAGATCCACCTGTAGTGATGGCAGAAATGAAAGTGAGAGATGTGGCAATCCCACAGACCAGCAATGTTGCCTCAAGTATTTAGAAACCTGCAGCTGGTGGGAGGTTTGAATTGAAGCAGAACATGGTGCAACTATTGCACACAAATCGGTAATTCACTGGTCTATCTCATGAGGACCCATGAGTGCATATTCATAATTTCCTCAAGATCAGTGACACGTACACCCCAACTGGAGGGAACTCTAATTATGTGAGGCTCACATTACTCCCCTTTTCTCTGCTAAGGGAAGCAGAAAGATGGCTGAACTCTGAGCCCGCAAATTCCATAATAACTTGGGATGATCTTGCCTGAAAGTTCGTGATAAGTTTTTTTCCATTCGGGAAAATAGCCAAGCTGAGAAGTGATATATTAAGCTTTCGACAGAAGGGAGGGGAAAACTTGTACCAAGCTTTGGACAGGTTTAAGTCCCTGTTGTTAAGTTGTCTACATCATCATCAAGCTAACGAAGTGTTGGTCCATACCTTCATTGAAGGGTTGGAACCAAACACGAAAATTTTACTTGATTCTACTGCAGGTGGACAAGCTTTGGAGAAGACATATACTGAGCTGTTTACATTGCTAAATAGAATTTCACAAGGTAACCCCGAGAGGAATGGAGGAGAAGCTAAACCGATTGTACAGAAGACTGCTAAAGTGTTGGAAATTGATGCAGTGACAACTTTGACTGCACATATTTCAACAATGCAGAATATGATGACTACTCATTTCAGCAATATGTCACTAGGACAGCAGCAAGCTCAAGGTAATATGGTGCAACAACCACAAGCTTGGTGTGAAGTATGTGGAGGTGGAGATCACAGTGCTGAGGTATGTGGAGCAAACCTAGAATCTGTTTATTTTGTAGGTAATGCTCAGTGATGAGGAAATCACCAAAACTATGGAAATACTTACAACCCAAGCTGGCGAAATCACCCAAACTTTTCATGGGGTGGTAATCAAAACCAACATCAAGGACATAACTAATACATGCCACAGGGTAGTGGACAACATTACAATCAGCAAAGCCATGCAAACCAGCAAAACCATGGAAACCAACAGAGTCAAGGTAATCAGTAAGCTGCCAAGCAAGGTGATATGAGTGTGGAGGACATGCTAAAACAAATCATGGTTGATCAAGCTAAATTGGCAGTAGATGTTCGAAACAATCAATTGGCGACTCAGAATTTGGAGAAGCAGTTTGAGCAGTTTGCTAGTGCCCAAAATTCCCAGCCACAAGGGGGTTTGCCTGGAAATATCGATCCAAACCCAAAATCGGTAAATGTTGTAAATACTCGGAGTGGTCGTCCATTGGAGGAGCTAATGCCAAAGGCAAAAGATGCTGAAGAAAAAGGAAAACAAGTAGATGAAGCAGAACCAAGTGAGCAAAGGGTGAATGAGGAATCAAAAGCAAAACCACCTCCTCCATTCCCACAGAAATTCAAAAAGCAAAAGGAGGAGGAATGTTTCGGTAAGTTTATTGAATTACTTAAACAAGTACATGTTAACTTGCCTTTGATTGATGTATTGCAGGGAATTCCTAAGTATGCCAAGTATGTGAAAGATGTGGTAGACAACAAGAGTAGATTGGTTGAGTATCCAATAGTAGCACTCACGGAGGAGTGCAGTTCTAGGATCTAGAATAGGCTCCCAACTAAGTTGAAAGATCCAGGGAGTTTCACTGTTCAGATAAAAATTGGTAAGTGTATTGAGGCAAGAGGGTTGTGTGATTTGGGTGCAAGTATCAATTTGATGCCTACGTCCGTGTTTCTCAAGTTGGGACTAGGAAGGCCCAAGTCCATAACCATTATGTTGCAGCTAGTGGACCGTTCTATGGCAAGGCCAGATGGCGTTATTGAAAATGTCTTGGTTCAAGTGGGAACTCTGATTTTCCCCGTAGACTTTATCATTTTGGATTTTGAGCCAGACCCAGAGGTCCCAATTATTTTGGGACGCCCATTCCTAGCAACCGGAGGTGTATTAATTGATGTGGCGGCTGACAGACTAACAATGAGGGCTCATGACAAGGTCAAGGTATTTGATATTTACAAGGCAATGAAGTTACCTGCAATATATGAGGAGCTGTCACCAATTATAGTCATTGATGAGGACATGGCAGCTAAATATGTTCAAGCCTGAGACCCTTTAGAGAAAGTGTTAATTGGGTAAGACATTGAGTGAGATGTTAAAGCCCAGGAGTTGGCTAACATTCTAGATGTCCCGAATGTGAGTATGCTTTGCAAGTTTGTGGAGCCATTAAACATAGTCTTGGGACCACCTCTCAAGCCTTCAATTGAGGAAGCACCAAAGTTGGAGTTAAAGGCTCTCCTTTCTCATCTTAGGTATGCATTCCTAGGTGCCAATGAATCTTTACCTGTAATTCTTTCTTCTGCTTTGTCTGAATTGAAGGTTGAGGAAACTTTGAAAAATATTGAGGAAAAGGAAAAAGGTGATAGGCTGGCAGATGGCTGACATACATGGCATCAACCCATCTTTATACATGCACATGATATTTATGGAGGAGGGTCACAAGTCAAGTGTGCAACCTCAGCGCAAACTAAACCTAGTGATGAAAGATGTGGTGCGCAAGAAGGTGATTAAATGGCTAGATGTGGGTATTGTATATCCAATTTAAGACAACAATTGGGTGAGCCCAGTTCAGGGTGTGCCTAAAAAAAGAGGCATGCCGGTGATCACCAATGAAAAAAATTAGTTGATTCCAACTAGGACAGTGACATGGTGGCGAATATGCATGGATTACAGGAAATTGAATGAGGCCACCAGAAAGGATCACTACCCTGTTCCTTTTATTGATCAAATTCTGGACAGGTTAGCTGTGCAAGAATATTATTTTTTCCTGGATGACTATTCAGGATACAACAAAATTGTGATTGCACCAGAAGACCAGGATAAAACTATATTCACTTGTCCGTATGGGACATATGCTTTCAAGCGAATGCCGTTTTGGCTATGCAATGCTCCAGCCACCTTCCAAAGATGCATGATGGCTATCTTTCATAATATAATTGAAGATTTTGTGGATATATTCATGGATGACTTCTCAGTCTTTGGGGAGTCTTTTGATAGGTGTTTGGAGAATTTGGACAGGGTGCTGGCTAGATGCGAGGAAACTAATCTCATCCTAAACTGGGAAAAATGCCATTTCCTTGTAAAGGAAGGGATTGTATTGGGCCATAAGGTGTCAAAGAAATCGTGCCAAAGTGGAAGTTATTGAAAAGCTACCTCCCCTAATCTCTGTTAAAGGGGTGAGAAGCTTTCTAGGTCATGCTGGTTTCTACAGGTAATTCATCAAGGATTTCTCTAACACTGCAAGACCCATGTGTAGTCTCCTAGAGAAGGAGATGAAATTTGTATTTGATGAGAAGTGCATTCAAGCTTTTGAAGCTTTGAAGAAGAAGTTGATAGAAGCTCCAATCCTAACTTCCCCAAATTGGGAACTTCCTTTTGAGCTGATGTGTGACGCAAGTGATGTGGTTGTGGGAGCAGTGTTGGGGTAAAGGAAAGAGAAGGTGTTTTACTCAATATATTATGCAAGCAAAACACTGGATGCAGCCCAAACCAACTACACAGTGACTGAAAAAGAAATGCTAGCCTTGGTCTATGCTTTTGACAAATTTAGATCTTACTTGGTAGGGACTAAAGTTGTTGTTTATACTGACCATGCAGCTATCAGGTACTTGTTCAACAAGAAGGATGCAAAGTCGCGGTTAATCAGACGGATTCTATTACTGCAAGAGTTTGACATAGAGATCAAGGACCGAAGAGGTTCTGAAAACCAAATTGCAGATCATTCGTAAAGATTGGAGAGTTCTTCACATGTGGGAGAGCAAGGTTAGATTCTGGAAGAGTTTCCTGATGAACAACTATTGGCGCTAGAGGTGACCAAACTACCATGGTATGCAGACATTGTTACTTATTTGGTTAGCAGATTGTTTCCACTGGGTACAACCACACACCAAAAGAAGAGGCTAATTTATGATGCTCGGTTCTACATATGGGATGAGCCTTATCTCTTCAAGTAAGGGCCGAACAAAATGATGAGAAAGTGTGTGCCTGAGTCTGAGATGAGATAAGTCATGGATAGTTGCCACTCGTCCGCATATGAGGGTCATCATGGAGGTGAGCGCACTGCACATAAGGTGCTCCAATAAGGGTTTTTCTGGCCTACTTTGTTTAAAGATGCTATAAGGTATGTTAAATATTGTGATCAATGCTAGAGGATGGGGTCTATTTTCAGACGATATGAGCTGCCTTTGCATAACATCTTGGAGGTTGAAATATTTGATGTCTGGGGATCAATTTCAAGGGACCATTCCCTCCATCGAATGGAAATCAATACATACTTGTGACTGTGGACTATGTGTCAAAGTGGGTTGAAGAAATAGCTTTGCCGACTAACGATGCTAAAGTGGTGCTGACGTTTCTAAAAAAGCACATCTTCACTTGGTTCGGAACTCCTAGAGCAATAATCAGTGATGGAGGGACGCACTTCATAAATCAATTAGTGAAGAATATCTTAGCTAATTATGGAGTCAGGCACAAGGTGGCTACAACATACCACCCTCAAACTAGTGGCCAGGTAGAGGTGTCAAACAGGGAAGTGAAGCAGATTTTACAGAAAACAGTGAATGCCCAAAGGAATGATTGGGCAATGAAGCTTGATGATGCATTATGGGCATATAGGACCGCTTATAAGACACCAATAGGTACTTCTCCCTATCACTTGGTGTTTGGTAAAGCGTGTCACCTTCCAGTTGAATTAGAACATCAGGCTTACTGGGCAGTGAAGAAGTTGAACCTGGATCCGGAACTAGCCGGGAGAAAAAAAATGGGTCAGCTACATGAATTGGAGAAATTCAGACTCCATGCCTATGAAAATGCTAAACTTTATAAGGAGAAGACTTATGTGCCTCGACTTTTTGAGCCTGGGTAAAAGGTATTATTGTATAACTCTAGATTGAGGTTGTTTCCAGGTAAGTTGAAGTCAAAATAGAGCGGACCATTTGAGGTGGTGTGCATAACCGACCACGGCGATGTAGAGTTATGGAATGAAGGTAAGGAAGCCACATTTATCTTGAATGGACAGAGGGTGAAGCATTATTTCATACAAGAGGTGGATCGAAAAGAAGAAAGTTTGGAGTTGAGCAATGAATGAGGGGGAACTGAGTCATGCCGCGACGTTAAATCAGGCACTACTCGGGAGGCAACCCGGGACTTTGTATTTTGGAAGATATTTGCATTGTATTTTTTTTGATAGGTTAGTTTGGTTTAATTTTAGTTATAAGTTATTTCATTTATTTTCAAAGTTGTAATTTGTAATTCAAAAAAAAAATAGAATTATTGGGCGTAACCAGTGGAGTCCATGACAAGACCGCATCGCAGACTTGTTCCCGCCATGTAATGGACGCCCCAGGAGAAGATGCAAAATGGTAAAGGCAAGGTTGCGATAACTCTGCATCGCGGACTTGATTATTGGAATTAAGACAACGGAGGGTGATTAACAGTGGAGTCCGCGACCTCATTGCGTCGTGTACTTGTTTCCACTTTGCAAAAGTTCTTCCGTATGACGAATAAAAAGACAAAAGGCATGTTCGTGACAGCTTTGCGTCACGGACCTGGTAAGTTTTCTGAATTTCTTCATTAAAAAGTCGGGTCTTACCCGGCTAATATGGTAAAAACCCGACCCTCATTCCCTTTTAATCCCCAGATCCATCCTTTAAGCCTCATTTTCTCTCCTAAATTTTGTTTATTCTCCTTTCCCCTTCAACCCTAACTCCTTCCAAGAACAAATACGTGTTGCGAAGTGGGAATTTCTCACCAAGTTCATCAATTTTTGTGGGTCTAAGCAAAAAAGGTATGTGTCCTACCTTTTTGTTTCTTTCTTTGGGATGATTTACTAAAGTTAGGGCAAGTATTCATATGGGTGATGGGTGAGTTATTCTAGTGTGTTGAAATTGTTGTTCTTTATGGTTTTCTGATTATTTACTATTATTCATGGTGGTAAAATTTGTTCAAATTCATCTGGTTGATCATAGCAAGGAAGACTTTGTATGGGTAAATTAAAAATTGGGGTTTGTGAAGTCTTGAGTGGCAAATAGGTTATGAGAGAAATGATTGGAGTAGAAGGGTGATTGTTGATTCAAAGTCTTAAGTAGAATCGAATTAGTAAGGGTTTATATGCTTAAAATGTGATGAATTTTAAGAATACTATGCTAAAAATAACTTTGAGAAGTCTGAGTACTGTGTTGTTGGTCATAGTTGTGCTCAAAAATAGGTGTAGGGCTATCTTTTATAATTGGGTCTCATTAACTGATATGATAATTGCCTGATTACATGATAACATGTCTAGCACACAAAGGTCTGGCAAAGCGGTTGCGTCTAGCAGCCGTAAGAGAGTAAGGACGATACAACCATTCCCCCAGCACCCGCAGTCCCAAGAGGGCAGACTCAATGCTACGAGGCTAAGGCAGTTACATCTGAGGGCAAGAAGTGGTATAAATCACACACCGAAGCCAAGTACTTCTCGGATGTGATACTTGATGACGTCCAATTAGAAAGGGAGTTCCCTCGCATTATGCACCGCCTACAAGAGTTACGAATGGGATTCATCTTCCAAGATCCAACATAGTGCAATGTTAGTACGGTGCGGGAAATCTATGCGAATTGGAAACCCAATGCTCGTTCTCACTTTGTAACAATGCATGGCGTGGAGGTCCCTCTGACACCCTCAACTATCAATCAAATTTTGGGCACTGCAAATGCCCCTTCTAATGTCCTGATAGGGTTAAATATCAGCCCTCCTTATCAGCAGATTTGACACACTCTCTGTGGGGCACAATCCACTGCAAAATGGATAAGGCATGGGCACCATGGCTATCATCAATCATATCCTTATGTTCACATGAATCGTGAAGCCCGGATGTGGTTAAAAATTGTAATGAATTACTTCATACCAGGGTTGCATTACATTGAAGTGACGACCGCGTATGTTTGGTTTATGCTCTGATGAAGGATGTCCCTATAAATATAAGAGCGGTGTTGAAATCGGCCATGCGAAAGGAAAGAGTACATCGAGGTCGAAGATATGCTTTTGGGGGACTAATTACTAATTTGTGCAGGCGAGCTGGAGTTCCAGAGGTGAGTGTGGACTACATGGAACCTCTGTTCACCACACCCCTAGATGTCACTAAGACAAAGGGGCCAGAGAACATGCATGGACCCACACTCACTACAGTAGAGCACAATAAGAGGGATGATCTGATTACTGCACGCATGTTTGGACTCAAAATGCTACGCCATTGAAATGGATGCCGAACTTCAACTCAGGAGCAGTTGGACGAAATTGGAACGAAGTACCCCCTGAATGAACATGCTGAGGCATTGCTGGGACTCAGACCTGCATTTTGGACCCCGTATGGGATGATGTTCTAACTGATAAAGACAAAAGGCGAACCATGTCGGATAGTGAATCTGATTCTGATGCAGAGGAGGGTGACCTTTTGGCTATTGAGGGCACCGGTGGTGATGCCGACATGGATGAATGATCAGGGAAGTACACCTGCCCTACTTTGTTTTCATTTTGATATATGTCACACTGGGACATTGTTGCCTTTTTAAGTGTGGGGTGGGAGTACTATATCTGTGTAAATAGTTTTTGTTATTTTGTTTTGCGTTCCTTGGAAGTTGTTTTCGGTCGTTGGCCAATGACAGTCCCGTTGAACCGTATAAAAAAAGATTTTGTTTCTTAGGATTGAGTCAATGTCATAGTTGAGTCAAGCCGCCCTATGATAGATGGATGACGATCGTCTTAAGGGCAGTTTTCGTCATTTGGGTCTGTAGGGTTGGCTTTTGGCTAAGGCTGCGCAACTGCTTTGAGTTAGACTGAAAGTTGAAAACATTGGATGACTTTGTATTGAGACATCTAGGCTCTTTTATGTGACTCTAAATGGCGTGTGGTTAAAATGAATTTGTGTCAGTGATTGCGAAGTAGTATGTAATGATCAGTTCTGAGTTGAATGTGTTCCAGGTGTGTAAGATTTGTGTATTCCTTGCTACTAATTGAGGTCCAGAACTTGCCTGGTGTGTCTGCATAGCGAAAAAGAGGATACGGAGTTCAGGAAGTGATATAGGCAATTCTTTGATAGCCTTGATTGTGCTTTCTTGTACCCACCTTGATGTATATCCTTAGTTAACCCCTTCGAGCCTTGAACTTATTCTTTGGTAACCTAATATGAAGCTAATGTCCGTTCCTTCTCTGGCTTATCAATTTGATCCAAAAGATCCTAAGCACTTTGTGTGAACAATAGTGAAGATAACAAAAGTTGAGTGGCAAGCCCCAGCATAAGTCTGGCCTATAAAAAAAATTTAAAAAATTGATGTATTAATCTAGAATAAAAATGGTGGGAAGAAGTGAATGTTAAGTGCCTTACAACAAAGGGCCAAATGGTCTTAAGAAAAGGGGCATAAGAAGGAGGTTATTAAAAGAAGGTTAAAAAAATGAAGTTTGTCTTGTATTAAAGCGCTTGGGAATGCAGTTACTATTTATATCCAAAAAATAGTTCCTACCTGTCCCCTAGCCTACATTACAACCCTTAAAAGACCTAATTGATCTTGAACTACCGTATTCTTAAAAGTAGTGATGTAGTACACTAAGGGCAAGCCTATGGTTCGTTGGTTGTGGCATGTGAATTCTTTCGAGAGTGTGAGCGAAGTTTGCTTCCCGCACCCATAATTGTATGAAAATTTTATGTGTGAGTAAATCAGGGTGTTCATTTGTGGTGAGGGCACACGTTTAATGAGGTCTGATAACTGATATATCTGTTGATCCAAAAGTTGTGCATAAGTTTGCTGCGTTATAAGAGTCTATTCTTGAGGCTAGATTGTCTTGCTCGAGTTGTCCTGATGAATGCATAGTGTTTTCCATGTTGTTGTGAAGCTCTAGTAGTTGTTGTGGCCAAAGCTGGAATGCCTTTAGAGGGAAGTGTAGTAGAGTCGTCGTATGTTAGAAAGTGTGGAAGTGTTCCAGGACGAACAAAGCTTTAAGTGTGGGGTGGTGATCTTAGGCGTATTTATGCGCCTAATAACCAATTTATCCCATATATATAGCTAAGTTTGAGGCACTTTCCTAGTTGGAACTGAAATTTTAGAGTCTTTTGATGTCGTTTCCTCTAACCAATATGATTAGATGTTTCAGGGTGAAAAGCAAAGAAGAAGGAGCTAAAAAAGGGCACCTGGACAAAGGTCAGAAAATAAAAGACGAAGTTGCAGAGGAGAATGGCCAAGAAGATGGAAAATACACTAGGAGGGAGCAGCTCCGCGTCGTGGAGCTGAAGCTTGCATGCAGAAAACGAATTCCACTAAACAGTGTAGTGCGCGTCAGGAGTGCATCGCGGAGGAGATCCTTTTGTGCACAAATTGAAGCGAGGGAACAGGTCTACGTCGTAGACCTGGACACAAAAATTGTGTCACATGTTTTATTCCAGACTATAAATAGTCTAGTTGTATTATTTTATCATTATCCAGTTTTTAAAAGATGGTAGAACATCGATTTGGGCGATTTTGCTAACACTTTCTAGGGCTTTTCTTCTACTCCTTCATTTTGGTAAACCCTTTTATGATCCATAAATATTATTTGATGATATTTTGTTCCATGTGTAGCTAAATTCCCTTATTCTAGGGTTGTAGCGACGGTTAATGGTGTAATAGTATTTTATTTCTAGTATGAGATGGGTTTTCTTGTGATTTATGCTTACATTCTTGTTTAACTATTTTAATGACTGATCAACATTAAAATAAACTCATTGTCCACTCTTGAATTCAGAAGATGAATAGAGGAATAGACCAAACAATGTGAGAAGCGTGTTCACTCTAGGGTAAAGTTTAGAATGTTTTGTTTATAGGATAGTCATATACCTATATACCACGCTTGATTAATATGCAAGATGATAGCTTAATGCTCCGCTATTGATTCATGCCTATCCCCGTTCAACGATGTAGTTAGGCTGTCGATGGTGGTAGGCAATTAGAGGTCGGGAGATCATGATCGTAAAATGAACCTTGCAAATCCCTAATGAGTTTAACCTGTCGAATTCTAGGATAAATTAATATTATGCCGGAGATCGGTTTATGCTGCAACCCTGGAATACTTTCCCAAATTGTGAAATTCTCTTGTTTGAAACTGTTTGATTGTAGTAATTAATTTTTGAGATTGTTCAACTTAGGAGATATAAACAAATTTCTAAAATTGTATGTCACATAGGTAAATTTATTTTAGACATAATAGAGTTGTTATTTGTTGATTTGAAGTCCTTTGGGTTCGATAATCCGGCTCGAAAGAGTCGATGTACTACTTGAGTGACCACATGCACTTGTGTGTGCTTTTGGACGCAACAATCAATCATAATCTTTTAAAGCATTTCCTCCACGCTCATGTTACATGGTTAATTGTTTGGCTGCTTATTGGGCTGCTCCCTTTGGACATGTTGTTGATATCTCTGTGCATTCCCCTGGGGTTTATATTGATTTTGGCCTTGAGCTTGATTCTGATTTCCTCCCCATGAAAAATTTGGATGGTTACGCCAGCTGGGATTGTAAGAGTTTCCATAGTTCTGATGGCCTCGTCCTCGTTGTGCATTCCCTACAAAATTCACAGAATCCGGGTTTGCACCACATACCTCTTTACTATGATCACCACCTCCGCAAATTTCACACCAAGTTGTTGGTTGTTGGACTACATTCACCTTAGTTGGCTGTTGTCCCAATGATATATTGCTGAAGTGAGTGTTCATCATGTTTTGCATCGCAACAATTTGTGCAGTGAAAGCACTCACTGCATCTACTTCCAGCATGCCTGCAGTTTTCTGAATCACGGGTTGCGCCCTTTTCCGTTCCATTCGGGGTTACCCTGTAAGTTCCTGTTCAGCAAGGTGAATAGCTCAGCATAAGTCTTCTCCAAAGCCGGACCACCTGCAGTTGAATCAAGTAAAATTTTGGTGTTAGGCTCCAATCCTTCAATGAAGGTATGTACTAACACCTCGTTAGCCTGATGATGATGTGGGCAACTCATCAACATCGATCTAAACATGTCCCAAGCTTGGTACAACTTCTCTCCTCCTTTCTGTTGGAAACTTAGAATATCGCTTCTTAACTTAGCTGTTTTCGCAGATGGAAAATATCTAATAAGGAATTTCTGTGCAAGATCGTTCCAGGAGGTAATGGAGTTAGCAGGCTCAGAATTTAACCATCTTTTTGTTTCCCCCAGCAGAGAAAAGGGGAATAAAGTGAGCCTCATGTAATCCACATTCACTCCAGCTGGAGTGTAAGTATCACTGATCTGGAGGAAGTTTTGGATGTGGACTGCTGGATCCTCATGCGATAGACTAGTGAATTGCCCATTCGTATGCAATAGTTGCACCATACTCTGCTTTAATTCAAATCTTTCACCAGCTTCAGGTTTCTGAATGCATGAAGTCACATTGGTGGTACATGGGATTGCCACGCCTTCTTACTTTTATCTCAACAATTACTGCAGGTTCTTCTTGCTCAACTCTTGTTACCGGAAATGATGATTCACTAGCAACAAAAGGGACTGGGTAAGTGAGTCGTCTTTGCCTTCTCTGGTAGTGAACAAATCTTTTCGGTTCAGCTAGAGGCTCTACCAATCCTTGATCGTCGTCCAGTGTGGAAATTCAATGCAACCTGCAGAATGAGTTGCTAAGATCAAGTTGTCAACACTTGATTTATAACTTCAGAAATCAGAAAAATCAAATACTTCTTAATTCTAAAGTCCCCGGCAGCAGCGCCAAAAACTTGTTGTGCCCAAATCGCACACGCAAGTGTACATGGTCGTTCAAGTATTAAAGTAGCTCTTATAAAGAGTCGGGTATTGGTCGTTCAAGTATTAAAGTGGCTCTTATAAAGAGTCGGGTATCGTACTCACATGGACTCACAACTAGAATCACTTAATTTCCCCAAAACATTCAGCTTAACACAAGTGTTATCAAGATTTCAAGAGTGATTTATTTTATAATCTAAAAGTTAACCAAAATTACACAAGCGCGATTCAATTTCAAGGGTTCAAACAATGATTGGGTAAAGTCTAGGGCTACATCTCTTATCAGGATTTATGCAATTTATATTATTTAAATGGATGTTTATCAACTATCGAATCAAAGATCACAGGGTTAATAATATGATTATGATCTCCCGACCTCTAATCGCCTACGATAAATGACAACCTAACTACATCGTTGAGCGGGGATAGGTTGGACCAAGTACAGAGCATTACGATTTCTTCCAGTATAATGACTAAGCATGGTTTCTAGGTATATCCCTATCCTAGATACAAATTAACCCTAACTATTAAGAGAAAATCATGCTCCCTATGCCCCACGTTCTATCCTCTTATTCCTCTCCCGAGTTCAATTAAGACAATGTGTTTATTTCAATGGTGATCAGGCACGAAATACGAAAAGCAAGAACATAAGAGAGATTCATATGATAGTTAAATGTAATATATAAAAACTTAATCAGTTACAATCATCATGTAGCCACAGCCCTAGAACTAGGGTATTTAGCTACTCCTAATAGTATCTTTGATCAAGTAATATTTAATTATCATAAAGAGATCGAAAGTAAAAGAGTTTAGGAAAGAACCCTAAAATGATGAAACAGCTCTTCCAAATTGTCGTTCTTCAAAAACCAGAAAAAGAATGTTTTAATAAAATAAAATATTAGTCTATTTATACTAAAGTCGAACCGACCAAAACTGGCAAGTGTAGGCGCGATGCGGAGCATTTGCTCAGATTCGTTTCATGGCCAATATTCCACTCTGCCTCAAATCCTCTTTCTTCAAACGAAAATAAAAGTCCCTCTCTGTGACGTGGAGAGGGTACGGACCCTTATGTTTGGAAATTATTTCACGAGCAAGAATAAAATTCCTCTCCGGAACGCGGAGAGGATACAAATATGCCTTGGAATTCATTTCTTCCTTCTTCTTCCATGCTTCTTTTCAACATGGGTCTTTCGTGTTTCCCAATGCCCATTTCAATACTTGTTTCTTCATTCATGCTTACCTACACAACTAATCATGTAGGTTAGCATATATACAATCAAAAGACTCGACACAACTATAATTCAACACAAATTGATTCCAAACTTGGCTTAAATGCGAGTATTATTAGGTTCTTAGGCATATAAATACGCCTGAGATCACATATTCTAGAGGTTGCTAGAGCAATAAGACTTCAAGGTCATTTGCCTCTCAAATTTTAGGGAGAGTGTGTCCAAAATGTTGTTTACATTATCAATAGATTGCCACTGTCTATCCTGAATGGTAAATCAACTTTTGAATTACTGTATGGTAGATGTCCTTCTCTACAGCACATGAGGACTATTGGGTGTTTATGTTTTGCAACCATAACAAAAGGAGACAAGTTTGAACCTAAGTCTGTAGGGGCAGTTCTCATGGAATACTCAACCACTCAGAAGGGATATAGGGTATATAACTTGTTGACTAGCAGTTTTTGTTAGCAAGGATGTACACTTTCAGAAATCAATTTTTCCTTTCCAGCTATTGCAAACTGGCAAGCTGACCTTGTTTCCAAATGGTGTTATGACCATTGATTCAACCCCCACTCCTATTGTTGTACCTGATCTAGCACCTATGAATACACCATAAAGTCCTCAACATGCTGATGTTAATGGATCCACTGATGTGGTGGCTAATGTAACTTCTCCTGCTTCAATACCATCTCTTGTTCCTGCAGCTGTTGTGGAGGTTAGAAGATCTACTAGACCAAAAGCTCAACCTTCATGGATGCATGAATATATTTGCAGCTATAAGCCTCACACATGTTCTTCCAACTCCTGTCAATATCCTATTTCCAATTACTTGTCAACTTCAGGCTTGTCTGGTACCTATCAAGTTTTTCTCACCAAGCTTACTTCCTTGAAAGAGCCTTATGTTGAGGCTATTCTGGATCCTAAATGGATTCTAGCTATGCAACAGGAGCTTCAGGCTCTCCAAGATAACAACACTTGGTCTTTAACTGATTTACCACCACATAAGGTGCCCATTGCTTGCAAATGGGTATATAAAATCAAGTACAAGGCCAATGGAGATGTTGATAGATATAAAGTCAGATTAGTGGCTAAAGGTTATAATCAGCAGGAGGGACTAGACTATCAAGAGACCTTTTCTCCTGTGGTAAAAATGGTCACAATGAGGAGGGTTGTTCTTGCCCTTGCAGTTTCTCATAATTGGTGTCTTCACCAAATGGATGTATATAATGTCTTCTTGCAAGGAGATTTGATAGAAGAGGTGTATATACAAGTACCACAGGGATTTCCCAGCCAGGGGGAGAATAAAGTATGCAGGCTGCAAAAGTCCCTATATGGACTCAAACAAGCCTCAAGGCAATGGAATTTGAAGCTTACTGAGGCATTACTTGATTCTGGTTTCACTCAAAGTCATTTTGATTATTCCTTGTTCACAAAGAAGCTAGATACAAGAATAGTGATCATACTAGTTTATGTGGATGACCTCCTTGTAACAGGGAATGATCATCAACTCATTTTGGAAGCAAAGAAGGCACTACAATCTAGGTTCAAGATAAAAGATCTTGGTGGAATGAAATACTTCCTTGGGATTGAGATTGCAAGATCAAAGCATGGTATATTGATGAATAAGAGGAAGTTTGTTGTGGAGCTGATCATAGAATTGGGGCTTGCAGGATCTAAACCAGCAACTACTCCTATGGAATTTAACCAAAAGCTAACAACAACTGAATTAGATGATCACATAGGAATGAAGGGAGATGAGAAGTTAGAGGATGCAGGACCATATCAAAGATTGATTGGAAAGCTTCTATACTTAACCATGACTAGGCCAAATATATCATATGCCATTCACACACTCAGCCAATTCATGCATTATCCAAAGAGGTCTCATATGGAGTCTGCCTTAAGAGTTGTGAGGTACATTAAGAATGCTCTAGGACTTGGTGTACTTATGAGTTCAAAGCAGTCAAATGAGCTCACAGGTTTCTGTGATGCAGATTGGGCAGCATGCCCTATGTCAAGAAGATCAGTTACATGTTATGTGATGAAGCTTGGTGACTCACTGATTTCTTGGAAGTCTAAGAAACATACAACTATATCTAAAAGTTCAGCAGAAGCAGAATATAGAAGTATGGCATCAGAAGTATCAGAAATCCTATGGCTTATTGGGTTATGCAAGGAATTGAATGTGAAGGTTCAGTTGCCAGTAGCTTTACACAGTGATAGAAAATCATCAATACAAATTGCTGCAAATCTCATTTTCCATGAAAGGACAAAACACATAGAAATTGATCTACATTTTATCATGGACAAAATTCAGGAAGGAGTGGTCAAGACTGAATATATTTCTTCAAAGGATCAAGAGGCTGATTTGTTCATCAAAGCTCTAGGGAAAGGAAAACACAACTATCTTGTAGACAAGCTAGGAATGATCAATGTCTTTGCATCACCTAGCTTGAGGGGGAGTTTTGAGAATAATAAGAGACAACACATGGATTGATGACATGGAGGATTCACTTGGATCAACGACATAGCACAAATTAGTTAGTTAAACTAATTATTGTTAGTACAGTTAGTAGAGGTACAACTAATGCAGATTAGTCGGTTAGACAAATGTACAACTCAACTAGATTAGTTAGATGATTTCATTTTGTATAAAATGATAGCTAGATACTTTTGTACTCATTACGATTGAATACAATTTTCATTTTCACATTTTCTCTTCTCTTAGCTTAACCAACTCTCTCTTCATCTGAGTTAGGTTAGATCTGAGTTTCCTCCATTAATGGAAACTTCTGCATACACATGAATTTCATCAGTTTGTCACTCACTACTTCAAGAAGAGGATGCGGTGAACCTCTATCGCGAAAGTGTATCATGTTGCGGGATCGAAGTCGTATTTCTCTATCCAAAATATTCAATAAAAATTAACTAAAAGGAAAAAGTTAGATTTGTAAGAACATGTCGAAAGTAAAGGTGGTAACCCCAAATTTTTGCGGTTGTAGAAAACTGAATGAGTACATATGCAATCTAATAGTGGTTTTCATACAAGACGTAGCCCTATGAGTTTTCTTTCCAACACCGCAAACCGCTTGTGATTTCGTTATTCCTACGTCGAGATATGATTTTTTTTCATGAAGTTGCACAAAGCTGGTGCAGTCAGTTCATCAGAACTTTAAGTTGATTTCAAAAAATTACCTGAGTGAATCCGGGAGTTGTCTGATCGTGATTTTTGGATATGTTGTACCTCTACAAGATTAATTTCTGAATAATCAAATGGATTACAATTTCTTTATTCCTACATCGAGATATGATTTTTTGTCTTGAAGACGCACAAAGTTGGTGCATTCAGTTCATCCGAATTTTAAGCTGATTTCAAAAAATCACCTGAGTGAATTTGGGAGTGTTTTGATTGTGATTTTCGGATATGTTGTAGCTCTATGAGTCTAGTTTGTGAAAAATCAAACGAATCACGATTTAGACATTACTACAATGAGATATGAATTTCTGCCAAAGTCACGTTGAGCTAAAGAAAAAGTGATGAAAATCAGAGTTGGGAAAAGGACTTACTTGAGAGAGAAGGACTCAATTGAACTTGATGACGCAACAATACAATATACAATCACCAGGAGAATGTGGGTATATACAGATTTCAAAATATGGAGACATCAATTTGTTTCCTACGAATTCTAGAAAATTATAATGATTGAAAGTTTAGTTTCGATAAATTATGGAAGTTATGGTAAGTTTTCATAGGAATTAAATTATGGAAAATTTCCATAGGAATCAAGTTATGAAAATTCCATAGGAACCAAATTATGGTAAGTTTTCATAGGAACTAAGTTATGGAAATTCCATCGGAATCAAACATGGAAAAAAAATCTTGAAAATCGAGTAAATAACATGTAAAGTTTTCCAGAAAACTAACATGAGAAGTAATTTTTTTTTATCCTGAATGAAAATAGACTCGTGTAATAAGAATTTGAATTTCTTACATTTTATTCAAGTGATCGAGCAAAATTGGAGAAAAATCCGACAGCAGGGCATTCAACCCCAAGGAAAGCAACACCTAAAATTTGTGTCGAAATCACAAGCTCCATATTACCAAGTCAAGCTTGTAGACACAATCCTTGCTCATCGAATTGGCGGCCATTTTGTAGCTGATTACCCAAATGAAATTATCAAACTACGAAGAAATGCCATGTGATAAGTCTTCATGAGCTGGAAACACTTCAAATAAAAGATGAGTTGGTAAATGATCGAAAGTCAAATAATCTCTTACAAATTAGAGAATGTTGCCAGAAAGACTCTAGTATATGTTGATTTGGATAACCTCAACATATCAATATAATAATTTCTCATGAAGTTTCAAATGTTTCGCGAAAGATCAACTACGTGAAAAAAAACATTTATTTCACAAATACTTCAAGGCTTGTCTT
Organism: Solanum piurae; assembly: GCA_029582685.1. Lineage (NCBI taxonomy): Eukaryota > Viridiplantae > Streptophyta > Magnoliopsida > Solanales > Solanaceae > Solanum > Solanum piurae. Next base: position 42,477 of record JAJOOO010005121.1, read on the forward strand.
TACAAGTTCGACAAATCGAGCACCCCAACAAGCCTCGAAGCAGAGGGCATTTGTAGATAGTGAAGTTCTATTGATAAATCCATATTAAATTCGAATTAAATCTTAAATTCATGATACGTTGACCAAATCAAATTATTGGTTAATAAAACCGAATTAATACTCAAGTCAAAATTATATGACTTAAATTAAGTCCAAAATACATTTGGGTCAGTCCATTAAGTTAACAAGACGAGCCCAACTCATGTTCTTCAAGCCCAAGGGCCAAAATTTCTTGGACCAAAATACCCCTAAAACCCTAGCTCAAGCCTATATAAAAAGGTCTTCATAACACCATAAACATATACAGAAATACATAGAGAATCGTTGCTCTTCAGTGGTGATATGCAAGTCTTCCGCATACAAAAAAGTCTTTGCTTCAAGTGTTGAACCGCAAGTACTCCATCAAATCAAGAACAATCGTGAAGAGAAGAATCCAGGGATTACATATCTTTTCTTAAAGATTTCATAAAGATCGTAACTTTTACATAAATTCAAATACTCTTGTTTGCTTGCTATTTTCCTTTCATGTTTGCTGTATTTCAGGGACGAAAATTTAAACGCATACAGATAGTTTATCTATTTATGAGCTTTTTACGTTACGCTTCAATATAATGAATTTGGTAAGGGTAGAATAGGCATGTTAAGAAAATCCAAGTCCCATTACTACTTGTCATCTTAGGATTTGAGTATACCCCTATTCAATTAACTCTTTTAGCCCAAGAGGCTCAATAGTGAATTCACATCATATAGATAGGTTCGATATTCCGCCATGGCATATACATCCCTCTCAACTGGATTATAAGTTAGACATCATTAACTCATATAGTATATATCAGTTGTAAGAAATTTCCCAATTAAAAATACTATTTATGATATACACTTAACTTATCATCCTGATTTCTCAAATATGACATCTTAGATCTATTTTCAGTTAGGGTTATATATTTGAAAGAAATTCTCAAATGATATTAATACATTGATTTCGAAATATCTTTCATTTATTTCACTATTTACTTATTATTTATGATGATAGAAAACTCATTAGTTCTTGTTACATGTTGCCATCCAAAATGATTGTATTTAGTGTCACCTTACACGCTCATAACATTTGATGTATTTAATTTCATTATCACTCATATAGGAAACTCTTGTTGATAGCAAAATAAATATTTCTTGATTTATGGTATACAATCATATATACAGCATATAAATAAAGACATATGGGCCTATTTACAATTGGTCCAAATAACATGGGCTATAAACCCTAGTAACCAACCCTAATCAATCTGGAAAAATAGAAAAAATAATCTAACCAACTTTCTCCCTATATAAATCTGGCAAGTATTTGCTCTCATAATTTTGGTGTTTCTTCTCTCTTTACAACCATTTCTTTTACGGAAACAAACAATCGATAGCAAAAGCAAAGCGGTTACCGTATTTGGATCCAGAATATGGCAGATGAAGAAGTGATGGTGGAAGCAACAAGCCCAGTTCCATCAGATCATCACAAGAGAAAGCTGGAGGATTTGGAGCTGAACGCGCCTGAACCACACACTGAAGTTGGGTCGGACCCGAATCCCGAAACGGTGTCCGATTCTGTGCCAAAACTTGACGGAACAATTGAGGAAGAGGCTGCTGATGTTGATGGGTCTGAACCTAAACGACCTCGTTTGGAGGATAAAGCTAATGGATTGGGTATTTTCCTCGTTTCCCCCTTTCTTTTAAAGCTAACCCTAGTCACAGTTTACATTGTTTTAGTGTCTGGCATTGTGATATTTGTGCAGTTCTTTTTGGGTGTGTAAATGTGGAGTCTTCATTTTGGTGTTCTTGTTAAGAGCCAAAGATGATGATTTCGGTTTTGTTATGTGGTTGCTTTATTTCTTGCATTCTGGTGTGCAATGTTTTAGGTCTTTTTTATGAAATTCTTGTGGTGGAAAATACTTGAGAAAGGGAATTGGGTTTTTGTGTTGAACTTGAAGTACTGAGTAAGTGGATATGTGTGAAATGAATGTTTTGTATTGAGTTCAAATGTTGTTGGACAGTACTTTTAGGGACTGCAATTGTTGTTAAATGTGAAAAGTACCAAGATTATATATATAAGCAGTCCGTTTAGGAAATCTTATTACCTTCTTTTACCTGTTTTCAGCATCCCAAAATGGTTATGAGGAGAAGGTAGAGGAAGAGTCAAAAGTAGATGATAATGAGCAGCCTAGTATTCATCCAGAGGTTTCTCAAGAAGTAGACCAGGAGGCTCCTGAATCCTGGAAAGAACAACCTGCTGATGATAATCAGCAAACAGAGGATGTTGAACAATCTGATGCCAAAGCTTCTCTTGAGATAGAGAATAGTACTCAGGTCGATGAACCATCTAAAGGTGACATTCAGGAGTCTGAGGCAGAGAAGAGTACTCAGGTCGATGACCCATCTAAAGGTGACATTCATGAGCCCTCAGCTGAAGTGCCCGGTGACATTCAGGAGGAGCCCTCAGCTGAACCTCCTGAAATGGAGGGTGTGCAGCTTGATCAAGAGCATCCAGCCTCTGATGATCAAACAATTACGCGCAAAATGGAGGTCCCCAATAATAAGGTGATGAAAAGATTTGTTGCAAACAAAAGAAATCTTGTTTTGCTCTGACTGAATTTAATATTCACCTAGTGGAATAATTGGCTAGGCATGTGGAGAACTTCTGGGGTGGGGATGATATGATGAGCGACCACTTAAGGAACATGTTTAGGAAGTTATCATTCTCTTATTTGAGGAACTTTGTTTTCCAAGAAAAAATGTTATTCAAAATGTTTTGACCAACAAAACATGGAAAAATTGAACATCATTTTGGTTTGTGCTATCTCACCTTGGCCAGCATTTGACTTGAATCTAATGGAGCTCTATGTAAAACTGGTACAGGTTGGTGTTCTTATTGGAAAATCTGGCGATACTATTCGATACCTGCAATACAACTCAGGTGCTAAAATTCAGATAATGCGCGATGCTGATACTGATCCACATGCTGCCAGTAGGCCAGTTGAACTGATTGGAACATTGGAAAATATAAATAAAGCTGAGAAATTAATAAAGGATGTCATAGCTGAGGTATGTGGTTTGTCTTATTGCCGTTTCCTTTTGTTATCTTCCCAATTTTTATGGTTTGTTAATCATGAGTCCAATGTTGTGATGAACTATTCACTCTCTAGGCTGATGCTGGTGGTTCTCCTGCACTTGTGGCTAGAGGCTTTGGCACTGTGCAGGCTGTGGTTGGAGAACAGATTGAGATACAAGTTCCAAATGAGAAGGTTGTATTTTTGACTTGTTCCCCTTTCTTTTACCTTTCATACCCTCATTTTGATTGAGGACTTCCTGAGGGTGGAAGAGGTTATTGTTTTTTATTCTTTAGTTTCCATGATTGGAAAGGACTCTTCATATTCTCCTCTTGCTGTAGGTTGGTTTAATAATTGGAAAAGGTGGGGACACTATCAAGAGCCTTCAGACAAGATCAGGGGCACGAATTCAGGTATTGATAACACCTTATGATTTTTGTTGGCACTTTTTGGTGCAAAGTAGTTTTTTGTTAGAGGCAATCAAATTACCTGTGGCTAATAACCAAATCAATGTTCTACTATTTCCCTAGCTGGTGCCACTTCCTTCTGATGGAAAAGAATCTAAAGAAAGAACAGTACGTGTGACTGGTGATAAAAAGCAAATTGAGATGGCACGAGAGATGATCAAAGAAGTCATGAGTCAGGTTTGTCTAGATGTTCTGCCTTATTCTTTCCAGTGGGCTTGTGTGAGTTTCAATTAGGTGGCTTTCAATGCAGTTCTGATATTTCAGATCAAATATTATCTCATTTCACTTGTGGTAATGACTTTTTCTTAAGTACTTATAGTTGACACTTAAGATCTCTGCAATTGGGTTAGAACCTGGAGCTTTAGACAGAAATGTATGTTTTAGGGATAACTTTCTGCAAATTTTGGATGCATATTTTGGAATTGAGTAATATAATTATATAATGCAACCTGTTCTTTATATTATTTAGTATACTTTGAGCCCCTAGGGCTTTAGTTTAGTGGCAGCTGTGCAACATATGATGTGTGGGTTAGGTGCACGCCTACATCATGAGTTTGAACCTTGCGATGGACAAAAACTTGTGTTTAAGTAGAGAAGTATGGATGAATGGGCCCAATGAGTTTCAAACAATTCGCCAGAGGGCCCTCCGAGATTTCCCGATTATAAAAATCACTTGGTATGCCCTGTAAATGTGCAACTTCAGTTGAATTTGATGCATGTGTCTTATTAAATCTTGTAGAATTTAACTGTCGCATCCCAATTTCGGCATTTAGCAACTGATTTGTTCTTGTACAAAATGATTATTTACAAGTTCAATCAGAAGATATATGTTAAGAATGAATGTAGTTGGGCAGATCTTCTGAAGTAATAGTATGGCTATTACTAGTAGGAGGGTATCAGCAAGTGTTTTTGGAACATTGGTATGCTTAATAGTGTTATTACTAAAGGGGCTTGAAGTTCTCTGCATACAAGGGCTTGGGTCAGTGTGGCAACTTCTTAATGGTTTTACTTGAGGCACCTGTTTAGGTAGAATATAATACTGTACTAATTCCTTGCTATTCATTGTTTACAAGTTCCAGTTTGTGACTTGCTTTGCTCGATCTGAACTGCTGAGGGAATGTATTTTTGTACTTAGGATTTAATTAACTTCCTATCTTGTAGTGGGTTACTATGTTATGCATGGTGATGAGTAGGCACTTTGCATTAGATGAAGAAAATGTCATGATGAGTGTTTGTTGAACATCCATTAAAGTTTGCGTGCCAAGGTCAATTGAATACAGTTAAAGAGAATGTTGTGTTGGGATGTCGGTTGCCATGATTTATATTTGTCAAAGAGTGCCAATTTCGAATTGGTTGGCTTTAAAAATGCAGATTTGGAATTTGTCTTTGACATCTCAGCATTGCGTTGGTGTAGCCATAGACAACTACTATTCACTCTCGACCACTGAAGAGAGGTATCAAGCATTAACCCCCGCCATTGCAGATGTTAATAGTTGGTAAGATTGCTTCGAGACTTAAAAACTAAAAATGATAATAATAGTAAGGTTTATATTAAAAGAGTACTCTCTTGATACCCTATGATCTGTGCAAGACACCATGTTGCAGAATGTGCCATCATTAGTTAAATCATCTTTATTGAGTGTATTATATCCATGATGAAATCTGATATCTTATTATCTTAACCATAGGATAATTCAATAGTCGACCTGTTGACTTGCATTAATACCTGGTTATGGAAGTAGGATGACTGTCATGGTATTACACAAGTGAATGCAATAAAAGAGGTTCTTCTATTCAAGACTGAAGATTGATAGTTCTGCCTCTTGGATACTATTTAGATGTGATTTTTGAAGATGCTTGACATGTATGTTCTAAAATTCAGATGATGGTTTGTTTAGTTTATCTGAAATAGTATCAGGGAACATCAATTTATTTCTTGTTGTGCTTTCTTGCTAGTTTGATGGCGACTCATCTGATTGTTTTGGTTTTTGAGGTAACCGTGTTCCGTATAAACAGTTGTCTTTGATTTTTTCTTAATGCATCTTAGATTACTACTGTTGCTTTTAATCTTTTGTCTTTTCATCAGCATTCTTGCTATCATTTTTCTTTAATGTGTTTTTTGTAACTCAATGCAAGTACAATCTGTCTATGAGTGTTGTCTTGCAGTTATTGCCCTGCTACAGTTCAAGCTTCACAAGTTTCATTTACTTCATTCCCTGGCAGCTATGCCTGAGTTGCGTATTTTATTCTTATACTTTTTGTTTATGTTTGCAATTTTTTGGCTAACTTCTCTAGTTGTCTTTCTTTTCACAATGCTGTGTGATAGCCTGTGAGGCCAGCAACTCTCTCTTCGGGTTATGGTCAGCAGCCATTTCGTCCACGTGGCGGAGGTGCCCCCCCTCAATGGGGACCCCGTGGTGGTCATCCTGGGCAGTTTCCAGGTTATGATTACCATCAAAGAGGACAATACTCATCTCGCAGCCCACAATATCCACCTCCTGCCTATGGAAATTATCCTCCACAACAAGCACCAAGAGGCGGATTTGGTCCAGGTTGGGAGCAAAGGCCTCAAGCCTCTATGCAGGGCCCTCCATCACAGGTTGGTGGTTATAACTGATAATTACAGCAGGCAAGGTATATGGCCAATGCCTCAGCTTTTGCTTTAGTCTAAATTTCATGCTCATGCTTCTGGCTCTTCTATGGGTTCACCTTCTCAGGCAAACTACAACTATGGGCAGCAACATGGTTCAGATTATGGCCATTCATACCCTCATCAGACACAGCATGGACAAGGCTATGGACATGGATACACTGATGTAAAATATGACCACCAGATGGCACCACAAAATCAGTATGGAGGACATGGACCTTCTCAGCCAACATCTTACCCTCAAAGTGGTGCACATCCCAGCTATGGAACCCATGAGCAATACGGTAAACCTCCTTCCTATGGTATGCATCCACAGGCTTCGCAACCTTATAGCCATCCCAGGGCTAATCAACCCGGAGAAGTGCCATATCAGGGTCCAGCTCCATCAACCCAAGGGTATGGTGCTAGTATGCTGCATCAACAGCAATATCCCTATGCATTCAGTGGGCAAGTGCAACAAACTTACCCTACATATGGATCTTCCACTGCTGCTGATGGATATAATCATCCGCAAGGTGCTCCAGCTTCTGGTCCTGGGTATCCTCAGCAAAGTGCCCAGCCTGTTCCTGGATATGGTCAGCCTGTGCCACAACAACCTCTTACTTATGCTCAAGCAGCCCCTGTTGGAGGTTACAGTTCCTACCCTTCACAGCCCACTTACACTGAACAGCAGGCCACAAACAATGCAGGCTATGGTTATCAGGGACCAGTTGATCAAACTTACAGTGGTGCTCAGCCTTCAACAACTTATAGTGCACCATTTTCTGGACAGCAAGCTTATGCTCAACCAGCTCCAGTCCCTTCTTCTGCCCCAGCTCAGCCTGGTTATGATCAATCCATGACTCAACCAGGTGGTGGTTATGCGCCTGTACCTGCTGCTGCTGCTGCTGGTTATGTTAAGAGTGTTTCACCCCAGCCTGGTTATGCTCCTCAGTATGATGCTAATCAGATGTATGGTGCCCCCAGGTGAAACTTTCTTGTTCTCTGATGAGATTGTTTCAGGAGAAGTGTTCCAGTGTTCTTGTTCGCTCTAGGCAGTTAGTTTGTACTAGTTTGAATTTCAGATCAGTATCGCACATGAAATATTTGATTAGCGATAATGTCTACTGTCTTTCTTCTTTTTGACCTCGGCAATATAGAAACATTTAATCATAAATGCTAAGGATTTATGGGAAGTAGGTATTTTCTGCTTTAGAAAGTTTTCACATGTGCGACTGTTGTGCTAGTTGTAGAAGTTAATATGTATTTCAAAGTCTTACCTTGGTAAATTTTTGAATCTTATTGTTGACAATTTATCTTTGCAAGTGGTGAAGATGAAATGATATTAGCAGGTGATTAATCATCAATGCTCAATCTTAGCATTTTGTAGATATTGAAAGAGATGTGAGAATAGCCTTTGAATGCCAGATTGCAATCTATACATGGCTGTGTGAGAGATTGGGTGTTTGGAAAGAGTTTATATTGGTTGAAGTTGGAAAAGGTGGATAGTGTTTGAATGTGAATTTCATGTGATAAAAAGGTAGTGACCTTCAACTAAAACTTGAGCCATTTCACTGTTAACAATCTCAGATGACGTTAGTCATCAATTTAGTATCTTGTTTATTGCTTTGCTAGGTGGTAGTAGGTTATCAACTTATATATATTATGTTGCTCATGTGAAAGTGTTTACCAGTTCATTCATACCTTGCAGAGTCTTGAAATCATTATAACATTGTTTACTTAACAATTTAAGTGAAACATATGATCATTTATCGTGATTTTATTCACTATTATTGTCAGAGGTGGATCCAGAATTTGGAGGTGTGAAATAAAGAGCTCACAATTGAGAGCATTTTCTGTTAAACTTCCGTGTTGAAACAATCAATATCTATGGAGAATTTAGGGACTTCCCTTCTGATTTTATATGAATGAATTTTGGTTGATTTTTCTGAGTTAAAACAAAGCTAAATTAGCTTTTATAAAGCAAAATCGACATAGTGGCTGGGGCCCCATCTTGAAATCATTATAACATTGCTTACTTAACAATTCACGTGAAACATATGATCATTTACCGTGATTTTATTAACTATTATTGTTAGAGGCGAATCCAAAATTTAGAGGTACGAAATAAAGAGCTAACAAAGTTGAGCAACTTTCGTTAAACTTTCGAGTTGAAACAATCAATATCCATGGAGAATTTAGGGACTTCCCTTATGACTTTATATGAATTAGTTTTGATGCATGTGTGTTGCACGTGAATATCAAATCATGTAGTACACTATAATTTTTTTTTAAATAAACATTTATAAATGGAATGATAAAGTATAAGTATATATGAATAGTGGATGTAAACTTTCTTTTGATTATTAATGAAAATCCATATCAACATCTAAAAAACACCTCCATTTAAAGTTAGGAAAACATAGAAAAATCATAGTTTAAAATGTTAGGAAACTCCTCCATTTAAAGTTAACAAAGGGTATTATGAGTATGTGCTTATTGTGCCTTGTCATAAAAGTCACAACCCTTTAGAAAAGTCACAATCCTTCAAAAAGGTCACAACTCATCGGAAAAGTCACAACTCTTTGGAAAAGTTGTAAGCATTCAATGTGAAGAAGCTATCTTTTAATATAATATAAATAAATAAATATAATATAATATAAAATATAGAAAATATACTAAATTGGTTGTTTTAGAAGAAGAAGAAGAGCAATAGGAAAACTTTAAAAATTGTAGTTTAAAAATGTGAGGAAACTCCTCTTTTTGTAGCCAACAAAGGGTAGTGTATGAAAAAATGTTTATTCTGCCTTATCAAAAAAAGAAGTCACAACCCTTCAAAAAGGTCATAACTCATCAAAAAAGTCACAATTCTTTGGAGGAGTCACTACCCTTTGGAAAAGTCACAACTCCTCGGAAAAGTCACAACCCTTTAGAATAGTCATACTCCTTCGAAAATGTCACAACTAATCAGAAAAATTATAACACTTTGGAAATGTTACAACCCTTCAATGTGAAAAGGTGTCTGTTTTTAATATAATATACTACAATAAAACCTCGCTAAATTAATACTCGATTAATTAATAACCTCTCTAAGATAATACTTTTCTCCGATCCCGTTAGATCAGTGAAAAAAATTACTCATTTCAATAAGATAATAAGATAATATATTTTGAGAAGACCTCTATATAAATATATGGTCCATTAATATTATAAATTAATAATTCTTTTAAAAGTAAAAATATATCTAAGACAATTTAGTGAAATGTGATTCTACCGTGTTCTATTTTTTTTTGTTAAAATTTAAATCTAGTTGATGCTTATCTCTAACTTTCTTAATGCATCCAAGAATTTCAGTGTTGTCTATCGAACTGCATCATAAAATTATGAAGAGTTCTAAATGCGATAAGTATACATGTAACTAGTTCCAAATGTATTGTATCATCTTTAACTTTATCATCAACATTATTTTTTCGAGGGTATCCACAATTTCTTCTAAGCTCTAAACCTCTAAACATGTATCATTTACACCTATCCAACAAGTTTTTAATGTTCATTTTATTGCGGTAATCGAAATCATTAATCTTGACCTCAAGTTCAAGAATGACATTTTCACAAAGTTCATTTAAATTCTCTGAGATTTCATCATCGAATAAATTTTATGGTGTCGAAACACTCTTTAAATTAATAAATATTAATTTATCAATTAAATAATACCTCTATAAAATAATAATATTTCATGGTCACACATATATTAGTTTAGTGAGGTTTTACTGTATACTATAAATAAATAAATATAATATAATACATTATATAATATAGAAGATATACTAATTTGGTGTTTTAAGTTGGGAAGGGGGGGGGGGATTATAATTATTTAACATTTAAGTTAGGTAGTTCATACTTTTAAGGTAATATAGATTTTGATTGATTTTTCTGAGTAAAAACAAAGCTAAATTAGCTTTTATAAAGCTAAACCGACATAGTGGCTAGGGCCCCATCTTGAAATCGCTATAACATTGTTTTAACAATTCATGTGAAACATATGACCATTTACCGTAATTTTATTCACTATTATTATCAGAGTCGGATCTAAAATTTTGAGGTTGTGGATACTATATTGTTATGTTCATCAAATCGATCAAATATTAATATATTTTTATCCGTGTAAATAGCAACTTGAGACAAATTTGTTTGATTATTCTTCCAATTTATGAGATAAATGAATCCAACAATTTTTTTTTATGATTTTGCACAAAAAATATTTTTTCAATAATATTAGTATTTACATAAAATAAATAATAAATAAATATAACATTAATTTATAACTGCACTCGGCGGGTTTTCTTATTCTAAAAATACTCATTGATGGCATAATTATTTATCTATATATATCTATATCTTCTATACTACCTTAAAAGCACGAACTCACAAACTTGAATGTTGAATTACTATAGTCTATAATACACCCAACTAAAAATACTCAATTTATTTTATTTATCAATTTAATTAATTTTGTTATATTAAAAGTTTATACCTTTTCACATTAAATGGTTGTGAATTTTTCGATAAGTTGTGATTTTTTCAAAGGGTTGTGACTTTTTTGACGGGTTGTGACATTTCCGAAAGATTGTGATGTTTTCAAAGGGTTGTACTTTTTTCGATGAAATGTCACTTTTACAATTTTCATCACATAAATACTTCAATATTATTTATATCATTTTAGAACATTACCTTTTTAATTAACCTACATATTTTATTTATTAAAAAGAGACTTATTTCCTACGAATAGTCAAAATATTTTCAACCTCCAGTTTTTTTAGTCATAAATCATAACCATTCACTCCTTATAAATTCTTGGGGATCTCTTTTCTGTGACAATTTGAGATAATTTAAATTTTTCATAAGCAATTCATCCCTAATTCATTGATATGTTTCGCCGAAGTTCTTAGCATTGAAATTTAAATATTGTCTTTCTATTAAAGAAGAAAAGAAGAGAACAGAGAAATGTGTAATTAACTGTGAACTTTGCTTCACGCAAAAAAACTTCTATATATTGTGTGCGGAGAATTTCATTTATTTTTCATGTTTTGTTTCTTTAATTAATTTCTTTTTTGTTTTCATTTGAGATAAAATTTGATAATTAATGTTCACATAACGAGTGAACAATGATGAATACACACATTGGTCTATTTTTCTAATAAAATTAATAGATCAAGTTGTGGGAGAGACAATACTAATAAACAAATACAAAAAAGGCACATGATTGGGGGTAGGATATTTCTTCTTTATTTTTCTATGTTCTATTCTTTTACCCTCAAACGAAGGAGTTTCTTCCTAATTTTGCTAAAACAACGTGCACCAATGTAATCCATTGAATTACTTGTTTTGATGTTAAGTCCACTATTTCAAAAGTAGATTTTCACTTTTACTTATAATATGGTAATATAGCCATGATAATAATAATTTTTTAATAAACATGTAAGTAAAAATGAACGAAGAAAGTAAAGTATTTGTTGCAAGAGATTTCAATCAAATGGAACACTAGAGTGAATATAACATGAACATATATATATATATATATATATATATATATTGAGTATGAAATTTATTAAGTATGAATTTCCTTTTGTTTTGTGGTCATTTTAATCTGAGAATGTTATGTCACGAGATACGCTCCTTGTTAGATAATAAAATAGTGATTGATCATAAAATGATCTTAAATCCAATTAAATATTCTATTAATAATACTTCAAATTTTATTCATCTATTAATTTTTTATTGAAATAGTTTAATATTTTATATCACGATACAACTTCTATTAGATACTAGATACTTTTATTAGACAACAACTATATGATATGTATGCGACAGAAAAAAGGAGAAGACTACAATTCTGCATAGATAAGGAAGAAAATAAAGATATGAAATATTTTTCTCCATAGGTGATGTTGTTCATATATATATATATTGTAACACCCCATAAAATTTTTGAGCTAGGACTCGAACCATCCTTCGTTGAGAGTAAGATTTTATCAAGGATTATGAAATTTCTTAAGTATTAAGGTCAGGTCACTAGATAGCGCACCTTGAGTTCCAAAAAGAATTAAAGAGAATTCATTCAAGTCATTCCTAGGTTTTTTTAAGTTTTGGGTCAACTTTAAACGACCATAACTTTCAGTACATGATGAGTTATGAGACCCACAAGATATCAAATGAAAGATCTCTGAGTCCTCTTTCCAACGCCACCAAGTTTGCTAATTTTTGAGTTTGTAAGAGAGTGATGTGACATTTTGAAATCAGGCTATCTATTTAAAGAAAGTTACTCGAAAATAGGAGGGGTATTTTAGTCTTTTCGTTACCTCATTTATTCTAAACGTGAATTACACCCAATTAAGGGTCTAAACTGATTAGAATCATTTTCATTCATCCCCAAAAGAGTTTAGGTTTTCAGAGAAAAGATTCAAGGGGAGAAAACATTCAAAGTTTCAAGCGTTCGTTCAAGCAATTCAAGATTTCGCCAAGAACCTAGTTATCTGAGGTATGTAAGCTTCCATAGTGTTGGATTTTTCACCCACACGACAATCATGAGTTTCTTTTGCGAATCTATCCATAAATATTGAGCAATTTAATTTCTTGATGAGTTCTTGTGTTCTTGAAGTTTCCTTATCGATTAAGTTTTGATGTAGATTCTACTTGGGTCAACTTCAAACAACCATATCTCTAGAATATAAAGAGTTACATGGCCCATAACCTATCAAATTAAAGGTATTTGAATCTACTTTCCAACGCCACCTATTTCGCGTCAAACCAATTTCTGAGTAAAAAGTTATAACTATTTTAGTAACCTGATACAGTGCTGTTACGAATTTTCCGACGGGAAAACATTAAAAAAGGTCATTTTTATTTTTTTACCTCCAAGAAAAACCCTAAACGAATTTCTTGACTAATAAAAGGCTCAAAACAATCATATTTTCATCTTTTAATCCATCATTCTTTTCTCTCTCAAACCCGAGGGGAAAACCCTAAGAAAAAATCAAAGCTGAAGACTCCATTCAAGATTCTTTCAATCTTTTTCAAGATTCTTGTTCAAGGTAAGTCTTTCTCCAAGAATTCCTTTTTTTTTCAACTCAAATTTCTCCATACAATTATGAATCCCTAATGAAAATCATAATTCTTGGCCATAGAGATTTCAAGAAACTAATTCAAGAATCTCAAGAAAGGTTTTCTTGATCATTTACCTCCAAGCTAGGGTTTCAAGGCTTCTAATCAAGTTCTTCTTCAGGATTCTTCAAGAAGTTTGTTCTTCCAAGCATGTAAGGCTATCATAGTGTTAGACTAGTTCGTCCTCACGCCCTACATCTTCTTTCAAATCAGTAAACGAGAAATCTAGGATTCTACCCCTAGATTTGAGTATTCTTTAGATAAGTTGATTTGAGTTCTTGAGTTCATGGTTCTTTTAAAAATTCTATTCCCAATTATTGAGTTTCCATATTTTTATTGAGATCCTTGAGTTGATTTGTTCATGTCTATAATTCAGCATGGAACCTATTTTGAGTTATAAATTTTGAGAAGTTTTTCAAAGCCAACACTTGAGTTTTAAACTAAGTTTTGAGGAAGTAAGTATGAGATTTAGAAGAGTCGTATATATGAGTTCCATATTTTTATTTAGACCCTTGATTCGAGTCGTTCATGCCCATAAATTCCGCATGAACTCCATCAGTTGAGTATCTTTGAGAGGAGTAGTATCTTCAAGTTCTAAGTTTTGAGTATTGAGTTCCTAATCATTTTGGGATCATATTCCTAATCATGGGGCTACTACATGTTACCCATGAAGGTCCTTGAGTTGAATAGTTCATGCCCATAATTTCGCATGAACCCTATGAGTCGAGTAGTCTTGAGATGAGAAGTATCATTGAGTCCTTGAGTTGAGTAGTTCATGCCCATAATTCCGCATGAACCCTCCAAGTAGAGCATTCTTGAGATGAGTAGTATCATTGACTCCTTGAGTTTTAGAGTTGTTGAGTTCCAAGTATTGAGTTCTATACATGGTTATTGAAAACCTTGAATTGAGTCGTTCACGTCCATAATTCGACATGAACCCTATTTTAAGAAGTCTTTTTACAAATTGTTTTAAGACTTGAGCATATGAGTTTGATGAAGAGTAGAGTTGAGTTCATTTTCTTTAAAGTGATATATGAAAACTAAGTATTCCCAAGAGTAAATGTTTTCACATTTAAGATGAGAGGAAACACCGATATCCATAAGAGTTTTCATGAGCAGTTTTAGTACCATCTCTTTTAAGAGAGATTTTTGAGTAATAATCTAAAACCACAAAAAAAGTTATGTTTTTAAACATATGAGCTAGTTACATTTTGGGAGTAGTATTGAGCATCGATATGGGGACGAGTTCAGATAACTCAAGTCCCCATAAACCATGTAGCCAACGTGGGTAGAAAGGGTCATACTTTTTAGATGATTCCTTAATGCTTTTTAGCATAGACTAGTGGATCCACTTAGTAGTAGGTTCTATACCTCGACAAAGTATAAGACAGTTCTGGCAGCGTGGGCGAGACACTGTATCATCACATAGCTCATAGTAATGGTTGTCGGTTAGAAAATTTCCCACAGAGTTATATTGTATTTTTATATACAAATTGAGTTATTATTTTATTCTTCAATACAATTGAGTTATTATCCATTGTTTTAAAAGTTTTCCATATATTGCATATTTTATTGTTGCTTTATCCTTGAGTATCTTGTGTTGAATATCTTAAGTTGAGTTTAGTTGAGTGAGTTGAGAAGAGGCAAGTATGTTTCCTATTTATCAAGTTCAAGCATATGTTTATGCTTTAGAATTCCTCTTACATGCTCGTACATTCCATGTACTGATCCATTTGGCCTGTATCATTTCATGATGCATATACATGTATTCAAGATCATCAACAGGCGCTTCATTGAGGTCATGGGATATTCCAACCAGCCTTTGTTAGCCTTTTCATATTTCAGAGGACTTCACCTTTATCTTACAGTTAGTAGTTTTGAGATTTCGTGGGTCTTGTCCCGATATCCTTCTATAATTCTAGAGGCTTCATAGATAGAAAAAGTTGAGTAGTTCTTAGTATATATCTTCTTTGAGTTGTTTTACAAACTCTGAGTTTATCTATTGAGTAGTTTTCAGATCTTTTTAAAGATTGAGTATTTGAGTTATTGAACTTAATTCAATTTTCAAGCTTTTGTATGCTTTAGTTAGTCTTTCGCTTGTAGTCAGCCAGGATGAGGGTTTTCTTAGGGACCAACAATGGTTCTCGAGTGCCGACCACGTCCAGGGTGTAGGCTCGAGTCGTGACAAACTTGGTATCAGAGCACAAAGTTCAAGAGTCCTAGAGTGTCTATGAAGTCCTATTTGTAGGGTCGTAGTTATCGGTGTGAAGCGCGTCACATCTATAATTAGGAGGCTGCAACATTTAGGAACTATCTCACTTCTTTCATACTTTTAATCGTGAAATAGAGCTATGTCATAGAGATTTATTCATACTCGTGTATTTCTCAGATTTATTTGACTACCCGTCATACTAGAGGTGGTTGAAAAGAAAAGTCAGTTCTTTATAGATGAGTTGCTCTTAGAAATATTCTTGAGGAAGTCATGAGATTCCAGAGGGACTTGAGAGAAGCCCATGAGTGAGTTAAGTGTTGAGTTTCAGAGGAATGCACTTATGTTCATATGAATCGTGCGTTTGAGCTAAAAGAGAGTTGTACACTCTTCCCTAAACCTTATTTAGCTGAGACCTTTAAGAGAATGGTATGTTTAGAGCTTGGGTAGTATTCTCATCCAAAAAGGTAGCATGAGTTACGAAATTATGAGTAGTAGCAGTGAAAGTGCCCAGAGTTAGAGAAAAGTATGTAGAGGTTCAGTAATAAAAGGAAATGAGATAGTGATAGGGAAAATTATGTTAATGCAATCATGCAACCTGACTAAGTGATGAGTTCCTTTATGAGTGAAATAAGGAATAATAATGTTGTAGAGAGTTCTTGATAGAAGGAAGAGGAATAGTTACTAGTCATGATGAGATAAAGTATATTTTAATCAAAATAGAGTTGATGTCGATGTGCCATTGTGTTAGAGAAGAATAAATTCATATGTTGAATAATCGAGCACAGTATTCATGAGGTGGTAGACCCAAGCTAGGCTTATGATTTTTGAAGGGGGAAACCCCATGGTATTCAAAGGATGATAGAACTATTTGAGAGATAATGCGCAGTACGTAAGTGAGTAGTACTTAAGTTGCGAAGTCGAATATGATGGTAATTTGTGAGTATGAAGACTAAGAGGTAAGGATTGACTACTTGTCATAAGGTCCTAGTGGACGAGTGTTTCTAAATTGTATCCAGTAGTTGTACGTTAGTATATTAAGCGAGCAATCATATTGATATTCGGGTTTAGTAATAAACATTAAGCTTGAACTTGAGATAAGTGTCTTGACAAAAGGATAGCAACATGAGGGTGATGATGTTAGTCTTGAGATTTGCTCTGGTAAACTTGACATAAGAGTAGGTGAGAAAGTGAAATTATTTGATTTAATGAATATGAGTAGTACCAGTGAGAGATCCTAACGTTTAGATAAGGACAATGAAGTGTGGCTAAGTCACAAGAGTAAAAAGAGAATTACGAGGTGTACCGAGAGGGTATGTAATCAGAAGAGGTTAACATAAACACCTTAGAAAGAAGTCCTAGTACTTGCTTATGTAGAGTTCAATAGTCATGATATAGGATTCTCTCGAGTATTAAAGTAAAAGAGGAAGTAAGCCAGTTAGAGATGTTGGAATAGGTCCATAGCCTTCAAGTGCCAGCTTTAGACCTAAAGGGGAGATGATATGATTGGAAATCAAGTCAAGTGTTGAGAATAAGATAGTAACGAGTTCAAAGGAGTATGGGATATCTCTTTTCAGAGGTCCTTTTTGTAACAAAGTAATGTTAGAAAGAGAAGGTTAATGATCCTATCGTGATAATGATGGTGTGATAATTCTGTGTATGGTTATAAATGAAGAGGAAGAAGAGAATGAGGTTTTACTACAAGAAATAGCTAAATGAGAGCCCTTAGTTGGTTCCGAATAGTAATGCGAGCAATTCTAGTTGGTATGGCAGAGATGATAAGAGTAACCCCGTTCAATACCCAGTCCAACCGTCATTCAAGGACGAATGATCCCAAGGGAGAGATATTGTAACACCCCAGAATTTTTTTGAGCTAAGACTCGAACCATCCTTCGTTGAGAGTAAGATTTTACCAAGGAATTTAAAATTTCTTAAGTATTAAGGTAAGGTCACTAGATAGCGTACCTTGAGTTCCAAAAAGAATTAAAGAAAATTCATTCAAGTCATTCCTAGGTTCTTCTAAGTTTTGGATCAACTTCAAACGACCATGAATTTCAGTACAAAATGAGTTAGGAGACCCACAAGATATCAAATGAAAGATCTCCAAGTCCTCTTTCCAATGCCACTGAGATTTCTAATTTTCAAGCTTGTATGATGGAGATATGCCCTTTTGAAGATAGGCTGTTCATTTAAGGAAAGTTACCCGAAAATAGGAGGAGTATTTTAGTCTTTTCCTTACCCCCACATATTCTTAACGCGAATTACACCCAATTAAGGGTCTAAAATGATTAGAATCAGCTTATTCATCCCCAAAAGAGTTTAGGTTTTTAGAGAGAAGATTCAAGAGGAGAAAAAGTTCAAAGTTTCAAGTGTTCGTTCAAAAAATTCAAGATTTCGCCAAGAACCTAGTTCTTTGAGGTATGTAAGCTTCCATAGTGTTGGGTTTGTTCACCCACACGCCAATTATAAATTTCATTTGCGAATCTATCCATAAATATTGAGCAATTTAACTTTTTGATTAGTTCTTGATATGTAATTTTAGTCTTTTCCTTACCCCCACATATTCTTAACGCGAATTACACCCAATTAAGGGTCTAAAATGATTAGGATCAGTTTATTCATCCCCAAAAGAGTTTAGGTTTTTAGAGAGAAGATTCAAGAGGAGAAAAAGTTCAAAGTTTCAAGTGTTCGTTCAAGAAATTCAAGATTTTGCCAAGAACCTAGTTCTTTGAGGTATGTAAGCTTCCATAGTGTTGGGTTTGTTCACCCACATGCCAATTATAAATTTCATTTGCGAATCAATCCATAAATATTGGGCAATTTAATTTTTTGATGAGTTCTTGATATGTATTCTTGAAGTTTCCTTATCGATTAAGTTTTGATGTAAAATTCCACTTAGGTCAACTTCAAACGACCATATCTCTTAGAATATAAAGAGTTACGTGGCCCATAACCTATCAAATTAAAGGTATTTTAATCTACTTTCCAACGCCACCAATTTCGTGTCACTTTCCCATGCCTTTTGATGGATCAAATGCTTGATCAGCATTCAAAGCGCGGATGGTATTGTTTCTTGGATGGTTATTCCGGGTACGAACAAATCTCTATAGCACTAGAAGATCAAGAGAAAACCACTTTCACTTGCCCCTATGCAAATTTTACTTTCAAAAAGGATGCCTTTAGGGTTGTGTAATTCCCCGACGACATTTCAATGTTGTATGTTGTCTATTTTTGCTGACATAGTGGAAGATTCAATGGAAGTTTTCATGGATGACTTCTCAGTTGTGGGCGATTCTTTTGAAACATGTTTGGCACACCTTGGGCAAGTTCATCAAAGATGTGTGGAAACCAATTTAGTCTTAAATTGGGAGAAATGTCACTTCATGGTTAGGGAATGTATAGTTTTGGGTCACAAGGTATCACAAAAGAGGTTGGAGGTCGACAAGGCCAAGATTGAGGTAATTGAGATACTACCCCTGCCAATCTCGGTAAAATGTATTCATTGTTTCTTGGGGCATGCTGGTTTCTACTGGAGATTCATCAAATACTTCTCAAAAATTGCAAACCCATTGTGCAAACTTTGGAATAAGGAGGTGCAATTTAGATTTGATGACACATGTATGGCAACCTTTAAGTGTTTAAAAGAGAAGTTAATCTCTACCCCGGTGATTATTAGCCCTGATTAGTCGGCACCTTTTGAAGTGATGTGTGATGCAATTGGTATGGCATTGGGTGTTGTGTTTGGGAAAAAATGCAATAAACTATTCCACCCAATTTACTTGCCAACAAAACATTGAATGGTGCTCAACTTAACTACAATGTTACTGAGTAAGAATTACTTGCGGTGGTATACGAATTTGACAAATTCCGAGCATACTTGCTAGGAACCAAAGTGGTAGTTCACACCGATCATGCAGCTCTGCGGTACTTGATGGCTAAGAAAGATGCAAAACCAAGGTTGATAAGATGGGTGCTATTATTGCAAGAATTCGACTTTGAAGTCAAGGATAGAAGAGGTTGCGAAAATCAGGTGACCAATCACCTATCTATGTTGGAGGGTAAGGAGAAATATGAGCTTGAGTTAGACATAAATGACTCATTCCCAGACGAGCAAGTATTCATGGCCACTCTTACGCAGACTCCTTGGTATGCTGATTTTGCTAACTATGTGGTATGTGGGCTCATGCTAGAAGTCCTGAACTTCTATCAACATAAACGGTTCTTGTTTGAAGTCAAAAGATATTTTTGGGATGAACTATATCTCTTCAGAGAATGTGCATACCATATTATTCGGTGATGTGTGCCGGAAGAGGAAGTCAATAAAATTCTAAATGCTTGTCATGCTTTGCCGGTTGGTGGTCAGCATAGCGGTGTGCGAATAACCGCTAAAATTCTTCAAAGTGGTTACTACTGGCCATCCCTCTACAAAGATGCTCATGAATTTTTCAAGAAATGTATACAATGCCAAAAACAAGGTGGGGTGTCCAGAAGGCATGAGTTGCTTCTTAATCCTATTCTAGAAGTTGAGTTGTTCGATGTTTGGGGAATAAACTTCATGGGGCAGTTTGTGATCTCGTTTGGAAATAAGTATATTTTAGTGGCTGTGAATTATGTTTCGAAATGGGCGAAAGCCGTGATACTACCCAACAATGAAGGGATGAGTGTTGTTCAATTCTTAAAACGCTACATTTATGCAAGATTTGGCACTCCACATGCTATTATTAGTGATGAAGGTTCACATTTTTGCAACCGGCTGTTTGCATCCGTATTGAGTATATACGGAGTGAAGCATGAAGTGGCAACGCCATATCATCCACAAAAGAGTGGCCAAGTCGAGGTTTCGAATTAAGAGATTAAGAGCATCTTGGCTAAGATCGTGAATGCAAATAGGACTGATTGGTCTCAAAAGCTCGATGATGCCTTTAGGGCGTATCGTACTACCTACAAGACACCAATTGGCATGTCTCCATATCAACTGGTTTTTGGGAAATCTTTTCACCTATCGATTGAACTTGAACACAAAGCACTATGGGCATTAAAGGCATTAAATTTGGATTGGGCGAATGCTTTACAAGAGATAGTAGATCAGCTGAACGAAATGGAAGAATTCAGGTTCAGAGCATATGAAAGTTTAGCTCTCTACAAGGAGAAAATGAAGAAATGGCATGACTTTAAAATCCTTAGGAGAGAATTTTGAGTTGGAGATTTTGTGTTGCGGTACAATTCTCGATTGCGGGATAGCTCAAGTTGAAGTGGTCTGGTCTATTTAAAGTGACACGAGTGTTCACGAATAGGGCCATTGAAGTCGAAGGTAAGGAGGGTCCAATTTTCAAGGTGAATGGGCAGCGTTTGAAGTTTTATTTTGGCGAGTGTCATGAGATTTCAGTCATTGAAATGGTGTATTTGGAAGATGCTTGAGAGAATTTCCACGTGGTACCACGACGTTAAATAAGGCGCGTCTTGGGAGGCAACCCAAGCCTAAGTTATTTTGAATAATGTGTATTGTTTGTGCAGGTATGAGCGATTCTGTGAGGCTATGACTATTTCGGTGAATTGTCGAATGGAACAATGATCGTGACTTGGCTCGCCTTCTTCCCATCAGGGAGAGGGATGCAGTTCTGGAATATTCGGTGAAGTAGGAAGCTTACTAGGCGATGCGCCGAAGAGTTTAGGCAAGCCTAACTTTCACCGCCTATTGACCTACCCTGAAAGGCTGGTGTTTTGGATATTTGAGCGATGAACTCATGACACTGAGCGATGCACCGATGCTGTTCGGCGAGCTCAAATTTCACCGCCTTTTGGTCTCATTTGGAGAGCCAATATTTAGGACATTTCGGCGAACTACATGCAGTTATGCGGTTCGCCGAATCGTTCGGCGTTTTCCACATTACTTCGCCGATTGGCCATCCAGTGACAACTTTTCCTAACTCTGATCTTCTCATTCAATGTTATTACATTTCTATTTTTTTTTCTTTTTCCTTGTCCATTTTTTCTTTTGCATTCAGGACAATATTGGATGTTTTTGGTGGGGTGGAACCTTGTTAGGAATACGACCTCTAAAGGTGGTTGAATGAGCTGTTCCTTTGCATTTTTGAGTATCGTTGAAGAGCAATACCGATGACTTGAATAGTTCTCTTAATTGAACAAAATGAATGTGCGGCTACGATGAGGCAAACGAAGTTACATAGGCAATATGTGAACTTTGAGCATCTTGTTGTGACTAGCCGGATGTCGAATGCGTCTCTTGTGATGAACATTGCACGCTATCTAGAAAGTATGGGGTCTTGTTTGATAATTGTATCAATGCCTTGTGTGGTGAGGTTACCTTGAACACCGTGCTTGATGACACCTAGAATTTGCCCTGTTGGTCCGGTTGATTGAGTGATTCAAGCAATAGACATGATCTTAGGCAAAAATTTATAAGAGTGAGCCCATTTGACATCATACCTCTTTGTGGCCAACCTTGTGAGAAGTGTGAACCTTTCTTCGCCCCCTTTTGAGCCTAACCTTTTATTGGAAGAAATTGAACAATTGTGACCTCTTTTTGACCCTTCACCCATAGCTTTCATGAAGAATGGTTTGTTTGAATAGCCAACTTAGGCCAAAAGCCTAAGTTGGGGGTGCAGTGAAAAGGAAGGAGAATCAAGAAGTGTGAAATATTCCCCCGAGTTGGATTGTTTGGAAAATAATGGAACCCCTCCATATAAAAAAAAGGAGAAAAGATAAAAAGGAATGAAAAAAATAAGAAAGAGAAGAAAAAGACTGGAAAAGAGAAAAAGTTGTGAAATAAAGTTGTGAAAATAGCAAAAGGAATGGGGTATCCGGTGATTCATGTCTAGTTGAATAATGGGGCGGAATATGATCATCTTTGAATGATAAAGAGAAGGACAAAATGATTTTCAACCCATACTTCATGAAGGTAGGAGCCACTAAGCCTAAATTGCCATACCTTTGCACTCAGCCTCATTACAAGTTTTTTAAAAAAACCTTTTTAATCTTGAGTGAGCTGAAATGAAAGTTGATTGGAAAATAAGGGCAAGCCTATGGATGGAGTCATGCATGTGTTAATCTTTGTGAGTGTGAGAGTTGTATGTGATTCCGGGACTTTAAATTGTTGAGAAATTTAGTGTGAATATGGAATCATCTTTGTTTAGAGGGCATTTGAATACATTTGTTGAGCTTGAACTTGCATTTGAAGCAAACATTGTGAGCTTGAGTACCCTTGATCATGTTGAGTCACAATTTGAAACTTTGAGTGCACAATTAATCATTGTATGAGTAATTTGAATCTTGTTATGTGCATTTATGTTGAGTCTTATGCAACACTATTTGTAGGCATCCTTGTTGAACTGATTGATCTTGAGTTTTACTTGAGGACAAACAAAAGTTTAAGTTGGGGGTGTTGAGGAGTCCGAGATTTCGACTCATTTAGGGCTTTGTTTTGATAGTATAAGTGTCCTCAAATGCCTAATTTATGCTCTACACCGATGTTAAAGTGTTGATTTTCAGCTATGAAGGCTTAGGAGCAAGGCAAGGACATGACCGGACAAAAAAGAGCTAAAAAGCGGAAGAAGTGAAGAAAAATGATCCTGGTGATCGCCAAGACCACTCGGTGAACTGCTGAGTGACTCATCACTCCGCCCAAAGTTCCAGCATGCCAACCCTGAGGATGAAATAAATTGGGTGAAGCAAAAACCGTATCTGCGAAGCGCTAATTGGATCAGCGAAGAAAGGTTAGACCGTCGAAAGTTACAGAATGCACCATGAAAATGCAAGTAGATTGCCGATCCAAAGGAGCAAAGGGAGAAACGTGGAATCCATAGGCGACCCCGACATATATCGCCTAAAGTTACACTGCATAATTGGATGAAAACACGAAACTCGAAGGTGATGCATAGGGGCGTTTGGCGAGTCGCCAACCAGTCGGCGAAGCCCGACTTTCCTCGCCGATTTGCCCCAAAAGGCCAAATTTTAGATCAGTATAAATTGATATTTTGACGAGAGAGAAGGTGTATCCAATCATTGGGAAACTCATACCCAGAATAGAAATACACTGTTATTGCTCAGTTTTAAAAGTTATCAAGAAGATTTCGAGTTGGGTTTCGTAACTGAAGCTAAATTTACACATTTTAAGATTGTGGGAATAAATACCCAACTATGGATCATGTAATAGGTATTGAATTTTCACTTTTTATGATGACTAGCAAAAACCCCATTCTTGGGGGTTTGTCCATGTGATTAATTGCTTAATTTAGCTGATGGGTGTTAGAAATTATTGATTGTTTTGCTAATTCGAAGTGGGTTTGATTTATTGCTACTGTTATTTTGCTATATTGAATGTTTAGTTCATTGTTACTAGAGTTTTATGCTTGCTTGAGAGAGAAGTTTAAAACCAAGGCCATATATTAGCACTCATAGTGATTGGGCTATTGTGGGTTGAGCTCGAGATAGTGAATCCTAAGTCCCGTTCAACCTATCTAGCTCGAGAGAGTGGATGGACTGAGGTTGTGGGCTGATTTTTATGGTTAGTCTGTTGAGGTTCGAGAGAACTCAATTGAAGCGAGGTAGTTGTTTGAGAGAAAGCTACTTCATCTAGGGTCCATTCTACTCGCGACGATTTAGTAACTTTTAGTAATTAGCTAACATCCATTTAGCGTAATTGGGAGTTGAATGGTCATTCCCCCAAGTATCTCTTAATCATTTGATTACCCCTGTTACTCATTATTGTGTGGTTGCTGATTGACATCGAAACCCCCAATCTGGCATTTATGTCACCCTTTTGACTTATTTAATTAATTCTGATAATTTCTATTCCTACAACCGATTGAATCACATTTAATACTTCATAATTGAATTCAAACTCATACTACTCCATGTGGGTTCGACCCCAACTCCTTATTGACACCTAGAATCGGATGAGGTGTACTTGAAACGTTAATCATGTAGAAAATAGCTAGAAACCATAGGTACGATTCGAGGGAACTCAAACGGAAAGAAATGGGAAAGGGTAGAGGACCTGGTGACCGTAGCGTACTGAGTGGCGTAACGCGTCAGAGCCCTAACTACGGAACCTGGGTTGGGGCGCACTGAGTGGTGCGGCTCCCTAGAGCCCAAACTACAGACTCCTCCTGCTGGCGTACTGAGTGGCGCGATGTGCTAGTTCCCTGCCCAGAAAACCCATGAATTTTGTTGTTCGTTTTTCGATCCTAAATCATCTAGATTCGATTATTTCTTCCCCAAAGAAGTTAGATTCGAATACCCAACCAAAGTGTACCAGAATATACTAAAAAACAACCTCAAATATCATGCAATTAACTCAAGAACTCCTCAAAACCTCAACAATCAAGATCCCAATAGAAACTTCACCAAAATCCATCAAGAACTCAATTACTCTACTTTCAATAATGTAAATACACTGAATTAAATCATGATTGGCGCATGGGTGAAAGAAACCAATACTTTGTGATCTCACATACCTCTTAGGGATTAACCCTTGGCAAAATCCGCAAGCGAAAACTCAAGAACACGATGAAACCTTGTCTTTTCTCCTTTTTTCTCTTATCTCAAATCCCTAGCGTAATTTTGGAATGCGTAAACTGAACCAAATCAGTTTAGACTACAAATAAATTACTAAAAATGAGTTAAACTAATTGGGTAAGGAAAAGACAAAAATACCCCTCTCAAATCCGGGTGACTTTCCTTATTCGGACAGCCCGACTTCAAACAAGCATATCCCCCTCATATGAGCTCCAAAATTAGTAATCTCAATGGTGTTGGAAAGATAATTCAAAGACCTTTCATTTGTTGTCTTACAGAACACCTAACTCATCCTGTGCTGAATGTTATGGTCGTTTGAAGTTGACCCAAAACTTATACTTAGCATAACTTGCCAAAATTTCCAAATTTAAATCTTTCCAAAAATTGTTTCTTTCTAATTCTAGTTATTTCAAATAGCGAGGTATTACACTAGGGCAAAACCCTAAGGAAAAATCAAAGTAGAAGACTCCATTCAAGATTCTTTCAATCTTTTTCAAGATTTTTCTTCAAGGTAAGTCTTTCTCCAAGAATTCCATTTTTTTTCGACTCAAATTCCTCCATACAATTATGAATCACTAATGAAAATCATAATTCTTGGCCATAGAAATTTCAAGAAACTAATTCAAGCATCTCAAGAAACGTTTTCTTGATCGTTTACCTTTAAGCTAGTATTTCAAGGCTTCTAATCAAGTTCTTCTTCAAGATTCTTCATGAAACTTGTTCTTCCAGATATGTAAGGCTATCATAGTGTTGGACTTGTTCGTCCTCACGCCCTACATCTTCCTATAAATCAATAAAAAAAATTCTAGGATTCTACCCTTAGATTTGAGTATGCTTGATATAAGTTGATTTGAGTTCTTGAGTTCATGGTTCTTTTAAAAATTCTATTCCTAATTATTGAGTTTCTATATTTTTATTGAGATCCTTGAGTTGATTTGTTTATGTCTATCATTCAACATGAAACCTATTTTGAGTTATAAATCTTGATAAGTTTTTCAAATCCAACACTTAAATTTTAAACTGAGTTTTGAGGAGGTATGCATGAGAATGAGAAGAGTAGTATACATGAGTTCCATATTGTTATTTAGACCCTTGAGTCGAGTCGTTCATACCCATAAATTCTGCATGAACTCCATCAGTTGAGTATCTTTGAGATGAGTAGTGTCTTCAAGTTCTAAGTCTTGAGTATTGAGTTCCTAATCATTTTGGGATTATATTCCTAATCATGGGCCTACTACATGTTACCCATGAAGGTCCTTGAGTTGAGTAGTTCATGCCCATAATTCTGCATGAACCCTACGAGTCGAGCAGTCTTGAGATGAGAGGTATCATTGTGTCCTTGAGTTGAGTAGTTCATGCCCATAATTCCGCACAAACCCTCCGAGTCGAGCATTTTTGAGATGAGTAGTATCAATGACTCCTTGAGTTCTGGATTTGTTGAGTTCCAAGTATTGAGTTCTATGCATGGTTATTGAAAACCTTGAATTGAGTCTTTCACGTCCATAATTCGGCATGAACACTATTTTAAGAAGTCTTTTTACAATTGTTTTAAAACTTGTTTTAAGACTTGAGAATATGATTTTGAGAAAGAGTAGAGCTGAGTTCATTTTATTTAAAATGATATATGGGAACTAAGTATTCACAATAGTAAATATTTTCACATTTAAGATGACAGGAAACACCAATTTCCATAAGAGATTTCTTGAGCAGTTTTTGTACTCTCTTTGAAGAGAATGATTTTTGAGTAATAATCTCAAACCACAGAAAGAGTTATGTTTTTAAACATATGAGCTAGTTATATTTTGGGAGTATTATTGAGCTCCGATATGCGGATGAGTTCAGATAACTCAAGTCCCCATAAACCATGTAGCCAACGTGGGTAGAAAGGGTCATACTTTTTAGATAATTCCTTAATGCTTTTTAGCATAGACTCGTGGATCCACGTAGTAGTAGGTTCTATACCACGACAAAGTATAGGACAGTTCTGGCAGCGTGGGTGAGACATTGTATCATCACATAGCTCATAGTGATGGTTGTTGGTTAGAGAATCTCCCACAGAGTTATATTGTATTTTTATATACAAATTGAGTTATTATTGTATTCTTCAAAGTTATTATCCAGTGTCTTAAATTTTTTCCATATATTGCATCTTTTATTGTTGCTTTATCCTTCAGTATCTTGTGTTGAGTATCTTGAGTTGAGTACCTTTGAGTTGAGTATCACTTCTTTGAGTTGAGTATCTAATCTTTGAGTTAAGTATCCAATGTTTGAGTTGAGTATCTTATTTTTGAGTTGAGTTTAGTTGAGTAAGTTTAGAAGAGGTAAGTATGTTTTCTTTTTATCAAGTTCAAGCTTATTTTTATGCTTTAGAATTCCCCTTACATGCTCGTACATTCCATGTACTGAGCCATTTGGCCTGCATCATTTCATGATGCAGATATAGGTATTCAGGATTATCAACAGGTGCTTCGTTGAGGTCATGGGATATTCTAGTTAGCCTTGGTGAGCCTTTTCATATTCCAGAGAACTTCACATTTATCTTACAGTTAGTAGTTTATAGATGTCGTAGGTCTTGTCCCGATATCCTTCAGTAATAGTAGAGGCTTCATAGATAGACAAAGTTGAGTAGTTTTTAGTATGTATCTTCTTTGAGTTTATTTTACAAACTCTGAGTTTATCTATTGAGTAGTTTTCAGATCTTTTTAAAGATTGAGTATTTGAGTTATTGAACTTAATTCAGTTTTCAAGCTTTTGTATGCTTTAGTTAGTTTTTCGCTTGTAGTCAACCAGGATGAGGGTTCGTTTGGGGACCAACAATGGTTCTCAAGTGCCGGCCACATCTAGGGTGTAGGATCGAGTCGTGACATATATATATAAAACAAAGAATTAAACAAGTTAAATATTTGACATACACTCAAACCTCTATTTTACCATCATTTGTTATAATCAAGTTTCATTGTAACGACCTAATTTTCTTTAGAACTAAGTTTTGATGTTATATTTTTTTTCTCAAAAACATTCTACTTATAACAGTGTTTACATTCACTATAGAAATACACTTTTTTTTTTGTAAAATTACCTCTCTCTATGATAGCCTGACTCAAATATTAATTGAATAATATTTTTTAAAAAGATATATTACGTATAAAGATAAAATATTGAAATATTTATGGTAATTGTTATTAGTTTCATGCACATACTAAATTTCAAGAATGAATATCTAAGAGAAAAAATTTAGTGAAATGGTGTCCACCATGTGAGGCTATAACTTCAAGAGGAAAGGCTATTGGTGACCTTTTTTATATTGATATTTTTTTTTATTTGTTAAATTTGTTTACAAAATTTAGTTAAGTGAAAAATAATACTACAAAAGAAATGTCACTTTCTCCCCATATTTAAACTTTGAATGTGTTTTGAAATGCTTCAATGATATCTTCTCATTTTGATCTAAAAAATAAGTAACTCTATGACAATCTATATTAATTATTTAAAAGCACTTATCCTAATTCCTATGTTATTTCTAGTATAATTATTTATTAAAAAAAATTAAATATAACATCTCGCTAATTGAAAGAACTAGAAAGAGTTAGAATTGGAAATAGTCATTTTAGGAAAGAATGAAAAATCTGGAAAATTTGTTAAGTTATGTTAAGTTTGGATTTTTGGTCAACTTCAAACGACCATAACTCCTAGGTCAGAATAAGTTAGGTGTTCTTTCAGATACCATTGGAAATATCTTGGAATTATCTTTCCAACGCCGCCAATTTTACGCAATTCTGAGTTCGTATGACTGAGAAATGCCCATTGGAAGTTGGGCTGTTCAAATAAGGAAAGTGTAATCCGGATTTTGAAAAGGTAGTTTGGTCTTTTCCATACCCTATTATTTTAATTTCGTTTTTGGTAATTAAGAGGGGTTCTAAACTGATAGGATTCAGTTTACGCTTTATCAAAAAGGATTAGGGTTTTGAGAGAAGAGAAAAGAAGAGAAGAAAAGAGGAGAATGAGCAAGAATTGTCAAGTTCTTCAAGAATCGCTTGTGGATTTCGTCAAGGGGTTATTCCTACGATGTATGTGAGATCACATAGCATTAGGTTAGTTCATCCACACACAAATCATGATTCAATTCAGCGAAGTTTATTTGATTTGAAAGTAAATCCTATGAGTTCTTGATGAAATTCGTTTGAATTCTTGTGGGTTTGTGTTGTTGAAGTTGCTTGAGTTAGATTCATGTTTTTAGGTGTGATTTCCAGTTGAATCTTGTATATATTTAGGGTATAATATATTCTAAGTATTTTGGGGAAATAACTAAGTTGAAATATGGGGCTTGAAAAATGAAGGAGAAAAGTCAGAGTGCACCTGGGCAGGGGCCTGGGGCGCCGCCCCTCTTAGAGCCCCAAGAAGGGGCCTCAGGTGTTTGGGCTCTGGGGCGTCGCGCAAGCCAGCACGCCCAACCCAGTCCCATAAGTTCAAGTGATGGTGCTCCACGTCGCTCAGAGCGCCAGGGACGCCAGTTCTTACCATTCTTCCCCATCTTTTTGTACTAGTTCCTTAGCAACGTACCTATGTTTTCTAGTTGATTCAAACACTCAAAGGTACTTCTAAACATCATGAAATCATCCATAAACATGAGATCATGAACCTTGAATCCATAATTCAATTAGAGGAAAGTTAAGATCAAAGTCTAGAGAAGTAAGAGTCAAGTCAAGTGAAGTTCTTAGAGTTTTCCAAAAGTCTTTTCCAAATGTTTTAACTTTGTTTTAAGACTTGAAGTTCAAGTTGAGTAAAGAGTAAAGAGTAAAGAGTAAAAGTTGAGGTTCATTTCTTCAAAGATTATATGGGGACTATGTATTCCCAAAGAGTTTTAAATTGTTTTCACATTTGAACAAGAAAAGGAAACCTTGATTTCCAAAAAGCCTTTGAGCTAGTTTTCAGAAAAGAGTAAAAGCCTTCACAATTATGCAAGAGAGAAAACTTTGATTTCCAAGATAGTCTTTGAGCTAAGTATTGAGCAATTATCTCAAACCATAGAAAGAAGTATGTTTTTAAAGATAAGAGCTAGTTTTATATTTTGGGAGTAGTATAGATCACCGATATGGGGGAGAGTTCAGACAACTACTAGCCCCCATAAACCATGTAGCCATTATGGGTAGAAAAGGGACATACTTTTTAGATGATTCCTTAGCGCTTTTTAGCATAGACTAGTGGATCCACTTAGTAGTCAGGTTCTATACCCTTGGCAAGGTATATGAAGTCCCTGGCAGCGTGAGGCAAAGCACTGTATCATCACAATAGCTCTTACGTGATGGTTGTCAGTTAGAGAAACTCCCACATAAGTATTTGTATTCTTATATACACAGTTTATTTGTATTTTTATATACAATTCAGAGTTTAATCATATCTTTGCATACACTCAGAGTATTGTTGTATTTCTAAATACACAGAGTTGACATTCATGTTTTAAAAGCTTTTCTTTATATCACATCTACATTACTGCTTTATATTGAAATGAGTTCAGTTGAGTTGAGTTGAGCCAGGTAAGTTCTTCAGTTCCTTTCAAGCTTATGTCTTGTTTTAGCATTCCCCTCGCATACTAGTACATTCAATGTATTGATGCCATTTGTCCTGCATCTTCTTATGATGTAGACACATGTAACCAAGATCAGCATCCAGTGCATTGTTGATTCTAGTTGAGCTCCAGACTTGTTGGTGAGCCTCCTTATTTCCGGAGGATCCATTTTATTGCTTTTAGTAGTTTTAGTTTCATTAGGATGTCGTGGGCCTTCTCCCGACATCCATCTCAGTTATTTAGAGGCTTCATAGACAGTCAGATATTAGTTCTTGAGTTTTGTATTTCCTGTTTTAATGGTTGAGACTTGAGTTGCCACTTTGGCCAAGTTTAATATTTCTTACAGACATTTGCATTAGTTATCCTTTGAGACTGTTTCTTGTGTTTAAGACTTCTGTTGAGTAAGTAAGCCATGCCAAGGGTTTTCTTGGGGACAACAATGGTTCTCGAGTACCTGCATCTTCTTATGATTTAGAGAATTGTGACGATTTGATATTAATGCTCAAGACAAAAGAATGACTTTATTTATCAATGCTACTTATGTTATTTAGACTCTCAGGAAGTTTGCTTCAAAATATTTATTACTATGTAAACATTGCCCTTTTGTTTTACTTATTTACTAATTCTTAATTGTCACGACCCGAGCCTATACCATGGACGTGGTCGGCACTCAAGAACCATTGCTGGTCCCCAAGTGAACCGTCATCCTGGCTGACTACAAGCGGATGACTAACTCAAGCATACAAAGCTTAAAACTGAATAAAAATTCATGAAACTAAAATACAAAGCATTAACTCAAATGAAAACTCTGAATAAAATAATATCTTCAACTCGCAATGAAATAGGAAACTTAAGTCTTTAAAATATTTAACAACATAAATGAACAGACTTTTGAAACTCTACTGTCTATCTATGAAGCCTCAAACTGACAAAGATGAAAGTCAGGAAAAGACCCATGACATCCTAACAACTGATATAACTGAAAGTACAAGTGGAACCCTCCGGAAGCTAGGAGGCTCACCATAGCTAACTCGAACTGCATGTGGTATCAACTAAACGCCTGTTGATGATCCTGAGTACCTGTATCTGCATCATGCAATGATGCAGGCCAAATGGCTCAGTACGTGGAATGTACAAATATGTAAGGGGAATTCTATAGCATAAACATAAGATTGAACTGATGGAAAAGAAACATACTTACCCCTTCTCAACTCACTCAACTCATCTCAAAGAAACATAGTTTAACTCAATGATAAGATATTCAACTCAATGAAAGAAGGCTCAACTCAATGATAAGATATTCAATTTAGTGAAATAAGGCTCAACCCAATGATAAGATATTCAACTCAGTGAAATAAGGCTCAACTCAATAATAAGATACTCGACTCTGGGTACTGAACTCTGGATACTCAACTCAATATAAAGCAACAATACACATGAAATATATGGAAAGCTTTTAAAATAGTGGAAACAATTCAGTGTTTTGAAGAATAAAATAACAACTCAATTTATATATATAATAAATATAATATAACTCTGTGGGAGTTTCTCTAACTGACAACCATAACTATGAGCTATGTGATGATACAACGTCTCGCCCACGCTGCCAGAACTGTCCTATAACTTGCCGGGATATAGAACGCCTCAACTAAGTGGATCCACTAGTCTATGCTAAAAAACATTAAGGAATCATCTAAAAAGTATGACCCTTTCTTCCCACGTTGGCAACATGGTTTATGGAGACTTGAGTTATCTGAACTCGTCCCCATATCGGTGCTCAATACTACTCCCAAAATATAACTACCTCATATGTTTAAAACTATAACTCTTTATGTGGTTTGAGATTATTACTCAAAACTAGCTTAAAATCTCTCTTAGAAATCGATGTTTTATCTCATGTTTAAATGTGAAAATATTAACTCTTTGGGAATACTTAGTTCCCATATAATCTTTTGAAGAAACTGAACTCAACTCTTGCTCTCACTCAACTCAATGCTCAAGTCTTTAAAACAAGTTTAAAAAAATTGTGAAAGACTTATCAAAATAAGGTTCATGCGGAATTATGGGCATGAACTACTCAACTCAAGGACTTAAAGATACTTCTCATCTCAAGGCTACTCGACTTATAGGGTTCATGCGTAATTATAGGCATGAACTACTCAACTCAAGGACTTCATGGGTAACATGTAATAGTTACATGATTAGGAATAAAATCTCAAAAAGGGATTAGGAACTCAATACTCAAGACTTAGAACTTGAGGATACTACTCCTTTCAAGGATACTAAACTTATGAAGTTCATGCGGAATTTATGGGCATGAACAACTCGACTCGAGGGTCTACATAACAACATGGAACTCGTGTAAATGACTCTTCTCATTCTCATACTTACTTCTTCAAAAATTAGCTCAAATCAATAGTTGATCTCAAAGGATTCACAATTGAACTCAAAGACTTTCTTGAACTCTACTCTTAACTCTCTCTTGAATGTGAATTTGAATTCAAGAGTCATGGTTCATGATATGAAGGATCTAGGTGATAGTGTAGACTCATAAATATATTATACTCACTCTCATGCTCACTAACTTGAGTCTTGAAACAAGTTACTAGAAGTTGTAGAAGATTCCACAAAAGGACTCAAAGGGACATTCTTAGAATGATCGAAAGAATTCTCAAAACTTAACTCTTAACTATACCTTGAATTTGAATTATGAATTCAAGGTAATACATGTTATGAATGATTTCTAGGTGTTTATAAGTAGCTTAGAGTAGTTAGAAATGAAAAGTTGTGAAGGTACCCTTCGAAAGAACTCAAACAGAGTAACGGATTGCAAATTGGATGGGGCAGGCGACCCCGGTGCTCTGAGTGGCGCGGGGCACCATCCCCTGAACTTCAGAACATTATTTGGGGCGCACTGGCTGGTGCGACACACCAGGCCCCAACCTAGAAAATCTGATGAATTTCTTTGCTCCTTTTCTCACCCTAACTCGCCTAGAATCGAACGGTTTCTTCCCCAATCACATGGATTCGATTAATTAACATAAGTACACTCTAATCTTATTGAAAAGACTTTAGGAAGTGCCTAACCTTTCTCCTTCGATCCGATCCTTTCTGTGACCCAAAATGAATCTACTCAATACAACACTCAAAACACTCACTTTCATCTCAAGAAATCATCAAAACCCCAACAATAAGATTTAGGATGAACTTCAAGAACACTTCTCAAGAACTCATCAAGAACTCTAATCTTTCAACTTCAAGAATGAAATTTCGCTGCGTGTGGGTGAACAAACCCAATACTATGGAAGCTTACATACTGATCAAATAACGCTATCAAAGACACTTAATCCAATTCTAAGAGTCAACAATCGTTAGTCATTATATAACCCAACCAATTGGGTTGGGATCGTTCCCATAGAGAGCGGTACGTGGTTAAGATTCAGCAGTCAAATATGAACGAGTTCAAATCAATCATAGGAAAAGAAATTTATGAATAAAAACATAATGTAAATCAGGGGATGACACATGTGTCAAATAACAGGGGAGTTTTTGATTGTAATTATCAACTACAACAACAACAAATAATATGAAAATAATAATATTGAGACGGGTTCTTGGGATGTGATTGGATTATAAGCTAAGTTAGACATGTGGGTGATTGCAACTGTTAGTAAATAGCTGTAAATCAATGAATAAGCTAGACTTTAGTGGGGATAAACTTTCTCTCGAATAATTTACCCCGGATCAAGTCGGTTTCTCTAGAACACCAACAAGCACGCAAATAGGAAAAGCCTACGCTTTAGTCCATTCACTCTCTCGAGCTGAATGTGTGGAAAAAGGTTTAGGATTCACTCTCTCGAGCTGAACCCATGGCAACCCAATACCCATAGAACATCAATTCAGTAATCTTGGTTTTAAAACCTCTCTCTCGAGCAAGCCAAAAACACAAAGGTAGAGTTGCCTTTGCAACTACAACCCTTTAAATTGAACCACAATTACTGATTGAAATCACTTTTAAACAACATTTAAACTAACAATCAACAATACCCACAAGCTAAATCAACCGATAACCACATAATCACACCCCAATAATTGGAGTTTTTGCTAGACATCATAAAAAGATAGAAATCGTTACCAAATTGTGTTTCCATCAACTGGGTACGATTAATTTCATCTTTACAAAGGTCCAAATCAAAGAATCTTCAATACCCACTTTCAATTTCTCAAAAATGGAAAGTTTCAATTCTTCAAAGCTAAGGAAAAATTTGTCTCAATACTCAGAATTCAAAAATAAGATACATGAAAATAAAAAAAGCTCTCTCCCAAAACTCTCAACTAACTCTGTTTGAAAATGTATTTATAGTGCGAAGGTTCATTCGGTGCAGTAAGTCGGCCTCGTCGATCCGGTTAGTGACTCGCCCTTTGACTCATTTCATAGCCTTTTTGCCTTTGGCCTTCAACATCTTCGCACCCTGTAACTTTGGGTGATCTGATACTGCATCGCGGAACCATCGGTGACTCACCGACTGCTCCTTTCTCTAGCCAAATTGATTTTTTCTTTCAGGGCTTGACACACTGGAACTTTAGGCGGTAAGGAGGACATTAGGCTACTCGCCAAAGGGACTCGATGATCACCATGCCTTCATTTCTTCGTCCTTTCAGCTTGCTTTGTGCCTTTTGCAACTTAGTGTCCATGCTTTGCTCCTTCATCCAAAATCCTAAAAATCAAGGACTTTACATCAGTAGATGTCATAAAACAAGCATTTGAGGACACAAAATCTATCCAAATAAAGCCCTAAATGAGTCCAAATTGTGGATTCATCAACACCCCAAATTAAACTTTTGCTTGTCCTCAAGTAAAACTCAAGTTCAACAGCCCAAAAAGGATGTCTCAAACAGTGCTACACAAGACTCAATCATGAATGCACACAAAAAGACTCAATTTACTCATGCAAGGATCAAGTGTGCACTCAAAGATTCAAGTTGTGACTCACCATTATCATAGATTATCAAGTTCACAATATTTGCTTCAAATGCAAGTTCAAGCTCAACAAAGGTGCTCAAATGCCCTCACACGAAGAATGATTCCATATTCATACACAACGGTTCAACAATTTATAGCTCCGGAATCAAATGCAACACTCATACTCCCAAAGATGAACACAATGTATGATTTCACCCATAGGTTTGCCCTTATTTTCCAATCAACAATTGTTTCAGCTCACTAAAGATCAACAAGGTCTTTTCAAGGCTTGTAACGGGGCTGTGTGTAAAGGTATGGTCATTTAGGCGAAATGACTTCTATCCTCATGAAATGTGGTGTGAACAACACTTCCTTACATTTTCTTCATCATTTTCGTATTCACCCCATTATTCATTTTCAATAAACTTTGGACACCCCATTTCTTTTGCAACTTTATTTAAACTTTTTTGTTCTTTTTATTTTACTCTTTTTCTCTTTATTTTTTTTTGTATGGAGGGGTTCCATCTTTCTCAAAATCATGGATCACGGGGGGTTCTTTTGCATTTCTTGATTTACGTTCTCTTTTCACCACACCCCTAACTTAGTCTTTTGACCTAAGTTGACTATTCACACAAACCACATCTCATGAGGATTACGAGTGAATGGATAAAGAAAAGTCTCATTTGCATCAAGTTTCTTCCAAGAAAAAGGGTAAGGCTTAAAGGGTGTTTAAGCAAGGATCACACACTCACAAGGTTGGCCACAAAAGAGGTATAATGTCAAATTGTTTCACACTCTTCAAAGTTACCTGCGTTCATTTCATGAGATTGCATCACTTAGTCAACCGGACCAACGAGGAAAATACTAGGTGTCATCACACATGGTTCACGGTAAGCTCATCACACATGTAATGACCCGAGAGCACCCCCTAGCCGTTACATGCGTATTCGACATCTCGAAGGTCTTATACAAGCCTTAGCATTCATTCATCACATAGATCATAAAAATCACTAAGAATTTAAAAATTTTACTCAATAAAACCATAAGACTTCAAGAGTCATCAACATTTGCAAACATCAATACGCAAGCGGAACTACTAAGTCTCTTTAGCCAATCTTAGACAAGAACTTAAAACGTACTAAGGGACACGACCCTTTACAAATAAAATGAAACTTAAGTGTCTATTACAATGACTAAGAAACTTCTAAACATAGTCCTCGAATCTTGAGGACATACCAAAGACTTG